>VDFB02000015.1:169923442-170010767 GCA_007258455.2 Sequoia sempervirens | reverse complement strand
AAGGTTTGATGAAGTTGTCCCCATAGTATTCGATGAGGACCCAAATGCAGCCCCAATAGTTTGTGATGCAATTGTCAATATTTGTGGCATTGATTGTGATATGGTTTTTGCTATGGTTGATGTCACTAAATTAGATGGTGTGCTTACTGTATTCATTGTATTTTGAGTTGTTGTGCCCATGGAGGTAGTGTTGATTATGTTTGTGGCATTTTGAGTTGTTGCACCAATGAAGGTATTGCTAGCATTATGTGGTTTTGTTGGATGAGGTGGACTATTTTGTGTGCCATGGTCAGGTGATGCTACTCTCAAGGTATTAATATTGAATCCTAAAGGAAATTTGGATCCTTGGTGTAGAATCATGGCTAAATATCGTTCTAAATCTTGTAAGAGAAATTCTTCTACAAAGGAAGCCACTTCAGGGTTTAGGGTAGCAACCTCTACATCTTCCATGAATACTTGTGCATTTTTATATCTACATATGAATGGTTCAAAGGGATTGTTGTGTGATGAAGATGCAATGTTCATGTCACTAGAAGGATTGATGAAAGTTGTCCCCATTTCAGTGTTGTTGTCAAAGGTGTGTAAGTTCATGCCACTAGGATAGTTGTAAGGGTTGTTTCCTTTTCCAAAGGGATCCATTTCTCTTCTCTTTCTTTGTAGTCTAGTCTCAACCATATACAATTTTCTCAAATAAAGGAGGGACAATGCAAATGAAAACTAAGTCTATCTATTAGGATGATAGGACACTAAATAAATGTTTTTAGATCTTTGATTATAAGGGGACAATGCTAATGTAACTATGTTTTTGGTCTTTTTGGAATAACTAGTGCAATAATCTATGATGCAAGGTGACAATGTTGTCTAAAGAGAAGGTCTAATGCAAAGTAATGGTGAGGACTAAAAGGAGTGAAAAATGATGGAAGACTAAAGCATTTGGGGTATATTTATGCAAATGGAAGGTGCAATAAAACTCTAAAATGTAATCCATTTTAGGAGATTTTTAGGAAAGGGTTGACTAACCATCCAAATTTTGGCCAATGTCTCAATTTTAATTGTAAAAGGACTGTTTGTAAGACCAAGTGAAATGATAAAGTGACAAAGTGAGTTTCCAAACTAGACTAATGAGCTGGAAATATCCCACATAAGATGACAAAGACTAAAGGAGTGATTTTGACTTGGTTCAATGAAAATCTACTTTTGAAGACAATGGTTTCACAAAGTATGGAATTTTTTCCTAATCTAAAGTCTATAAAATGAAGACCTAATAGTTTTTCTATGCTGAAAATGATTGTGGACCTAAGATGCAACTAGGATTTTCCAATGGTAAACCTATGGTGAAAGCTAAATGCGAACTAAAGGGTGAAAAGATGGAAAATTTGAGAAAATATTTTCTAGTTTTTTAACAGATACCATTGGGAAAAGATGTTTAGAAATATATTCAAAATTTTTGGTTTCAGACTAGGACAATAACAGTCATTTTCCTAAGTAACAAGAAAATATGGTGTTTTAGATAGCAGTTGCATTGTAGGGTACAAATGCATTGTTTTAGACAATGGATGTGTTGTTTTACATAACAAATGTGGTTCTCTAAGTCAAATGCATTGTTCTATGTATCAAATGCATTTCTATATAGTCAGATGTGTGTTATAGAGTTTAAGTTGAGTTGTAATTTGAATAGAGTCTGGTTGTCTTGCAATTTTGGAAAATTTGTGAAGTTGTTTCAGTTTGACTATAATTTCTAGATTTTTAAAAGGTTTTTTATGTGTTCATTGAATCAGAAAACATTTGAAAAAAACATGATTTTTTCTTGAATTGTTGGAGACAAGCACATTGAAAATTAGCACAAGCCTATGGATGGCAAGGACTATATTCACTAGATTCCCACTTGGATTACTTCAGACACACTTATTCTTAGGAAATGACTTAATAGCTTGGATACATTGGTTCCCCTCCATGGAACTCACTTCTTTAGGTCAACCAAGCTTCATGTTATCATGAATCTCCCATGACAAAATCTTCATCTCTACTAAGAACCATGAGAATGTGGGATGGATTGGAAACGACCATTCCTGCACGAGCGAACAGAAAGGGATTTTGGAAACTACACAATTTTTTTTTAGTAAGGCCATCCATTTAGGTGGCCACACATGAGGCAAGATTATCTCCCATAAGGAGGTTTCCCAGCCTACAAAGATTATGCTCTACAAGTTTTTACACACCATGCAGGTACTAAGGGAATCACTTATCTATGTGACACATCCACACCTGTAATGCTAAGTTTTCCAGTAGCATTCACATTTGTATAATGGTTGGGAGTAGCTTGGATATAACTCATTTCCAATTTTATTTGCCTTGGGGTGAGTACTTGTTCCCACCAAGGAAGGCCCAACTAGAGTTAATAACAATTTCTCTTGCACCCAGGATCGCACAAGTGCACAAGAGGAGATGATACTCTTATTATTAAATTAGAGTTACACAAAAGGAAGCAATATTGTTCATTTTAATGCCCAAATTGAAATATGTGGGTGGCAAAGCAACAACCCCTAAGTGTTTTTGTTTCATAGGATCGCAGCAAGGTGCAAGAGAATTGCATACACACTAAGGAGTTATCACTACACCACAAGACACATCAAACACTCATTCATTTTATCCCAACTTAATATGAGACAAGAAAAGTTCATTTTAAGCCCATTCTATGAGAATGCAAGTAAATTTTTAGCCTTGATGAGTGTGAATGAAAGTTGTGTTCATTTTAATCCCATGAGTATGAATGCAAGTTCATTTTAACCCATGAGGTGTGATATGTAGATTGTGGTTGTTTGTTTTTTTGTTTCTTTAGAATTGAAAAGGATCTATAAAATCAACAAAAAAATAAGGGTTAGTATCTCCTTCCAGCTTACCATATGCTGCCAAAAATAGATTAGTAACCAAAAATCCCTAACCTACTAAACCTAAAATGAGAAAACTAGAAAATATTTCCAAACACTAAGAGTAAACCTGCAACAGATGTGTCCTATATTTTAAATGTGGCTCAATCACAGATGCGTCATTCAGGCTGTCAAATGCGCTGTAACACAACAAATGCATCTAGTTGTGAGTGTTGAATATGGCTCATTTCTATAGATGCATTGTTCTCGAACACATATCCATCGCGACGCATCAAATGCGGCTTATAAAATTGCATTTGCGGCTTTCTATACTTGTACTTGCAAAAAAATGATGAAAAGGCCATATAGAAATCACAAAAAATATTATTCACATCAAGTTCACCAATGTAACTAAGGTAAAAATCTAGGTTAGCATGCAATAAAATGCATAAAAGAAACCCTAGCTAAACAATGAAGCACACAAGAGGAAAATAGCATAAAAGAAAGGAAGAGTTTCACCAAATAGCCTTCATGTCCTCCATGATTAACCTTCATTGCCCCTCTCTATTTACTATAAAATGTCATTTTCCCTCAAATTTTTGTGAGAAACTATGACGATGACTAAGACCTAAGGAAATATTAAAGGATTTCTACTCAACAATTGCAAGTATGAAGTATGCAAGCCTAAATTTTGAAGCATGAAATCATGAAGTCAAGAGGTCTCCAAATGAGGTTGAAATTTCCTTTTTATAGAAAGGTCGATTTTGGATAAATGGCTAGGACTATTAGTTGAGAAATTCCCTAAGATCAAAGGCTAAAATTACATGTGACAAGTGGCAATTAGGGTTAGGGAAAATTTTGAAATGAAGGGATGAGATTTGATTTCAGGAAAATATAACCAAAGGTCAAGAATGCATGTGACAAGGAGATATTGGGCATAGAAAACAAAGTTGCTAGAAAATCAAATAATAATTTAAAATTATTTGATTTAAGAGGATGAGTTGAATTCTTGAATTAAAAATTAATTTAATTCAAAAGTGGTGGGGTCATGTGACAGTAAATAATTATTTCAAATTATTTACTTGGTGTAAAAATAGAAAGTGGGTAATTTTAAATAAATGACTTTATTTAAAATTAGAAGAAAAGTCAATAAGATAATTAAATAATAATAATTATTTAATTATGGAGAAAATGGACAAGGTGGACAATTAAATAAATCATATGAATTTATTTAATTATAAGAAGACATAAGGAATTAATTATGTATTTAAATAAATAAATAAATTTTATTTATTTAAATAATCTAGAGGAAATAGTAAAAAAATAATAATTAAATAAATTTAGGAATTTATATAATTATAGAGACATAAGAAATTAGCGACATATTTAAATAAAATAAATGTAATTTATTTATTTAAATAGTCAGAGGAATAAAATATACAAATTAATTAAATAATTGAGAATTATTTAATTAATAGTTGAATTTGGACTAGAGGACATAATTAAATATTTTAATTATGTTGAGAAGAAATATGGAGAAAAATGAAGTTTGCAGGCTAGGTCAATTTTATGTGTTGCAAACACCATTAAACAATTAAATATGTGCTTCCTTTAATCTTGAGACAACTCACAGATGACAAACATAACTTGAACAAAATTTGGAATATTCCACAACCACCCTAAAATCTAACAAATTCCTTCACAACACCTTTCACTGAAGAACAAACTCATCCTATACACCCAACTAATCTCCCACATAGGAGGACCAAACCAAGGACAACTTTAATTGTAGGTAGATATGAACCTTATCAACACACTTCCATTACCGCAAGATAAAAAACCAAACTATGGATAAACATGGAGAAAAGCCATTTCTCCCAGACACCACTACAATAGATAGTTCACACATTGGTGAACACAACTTTCTCTACACAACAATCCAAAAATAGAAACTTTGGATATAACACCTATGAACAACTTTGATCAACATATACAAACTACACAAGCATATCTTCAACATAAGAGAAATGTGAAGAAAAACCAGAAAACTACACTATATGCAAAAACACCTCTACAACACACTATTTCCTCTTTTATTCAAATTTTCTCAGAAGCACTTGGAAACCAAGCACCAAAAACACATTCTCATCATCTAGAATACCAGCTACAACATAGCAACTCAACATAATACATGCTTATCAAAGAAAAACTAGAGGTTGAAACTAGTAACACTTACTAAAGACAACATAATCAAACTAATCAAAGCACCATCACAACTTCTCAACCATCAATTAGCTTCCAATAGTCACCAACAATATGAACAAATTCACATCAATGATAACACCAACTACAAATACTTGTAACAAAATGATAATAATAATAATGATATCTCCATCACTAGTTATGGTGGTGGATTACAATTTGTCCAACAAAATGTTCTAATATAAATTATAAAAAATAAATTTGTGGACATCAACATCTTGAATTATATATTTTACAAAATTATTATAAATGAAATAAAAATCTTTCATGTTGCACATGATCCTGTACCATTCTAGAATTGATCAAGTAGTCTCTAATGGTGGTTGACCACCACCTAAATATGTGATGCTTGTAAGTCCACCACACAATGATAAGAGATAATTTCACATGGGAACAACAATCACACTCACAAAAATCAAGGGGAGTATGTCTCATAGACATTCCAAATACTCTAAATACAAAACAAGCACAAACACATACAATCAAGGTCTCAACCAATCACACACATAAATGGCGCTCCTTGTGTCTAACATTGGATAGAAAATAAAATTGAAAATAAGAACGACGATTCTAGAGATAAGAGAATGAGTGTCATCAAAATTGCTCAAAGTTACATTTTTTCAAATTGACTATGAATTCCAATTACAATGAGGGAACCCAATTCCAACATATATACCTAAAGTGAAGCATATTCTTTCCTATGCTCTATACTTCAATTCCTATGTTCACCACACCAAATCACTATTTGGGTGTAGCATATAAATTAATGCAATTCAAATATAAATTTTTTTGGTCATAATCTCAAATTATTCTAAATAAAAAATTATTATGGGTTAATTTATCTTCCATTGCAATGGATTCATAATTTACAATTCTCTATTTTATATATGCAAAAATTATAAATTTCAAATTTCACCATTGATGAACCTCAATTTTTTCTAACCTTTTTATTAAGCAAAAGTTCCAAAATGAGAGAATACTCTTTTGATCCCGTGATCATGAAATGCTTATCAACTAATTTTTTAACTAAAATTACATCTAATTTTTTCCATAATCATGGCTTTATTCTTGACTTTTAAAAATTATATTTAAATATATATTTTTATGAAATTGAATACATAATATCTTCCTACAATGGAATCATACTCCATCACCTAATATGGCATAAAAATAAAATATATGAAGAATAATTTATATCTTTCAACATCTTATGAAAGAGGAAGTAGGTTTAAGAGGAGAGAGTAGTTACCAATTTTTCCATACACAAAAAATTGCTACCATGCACTCATATGCCAATCTATTCCAATCCTCTACTTCAATATTTATTTTCTATTTTGAAGACAAGGTATTGATAGAGAGAACTCTTTTTTTTTTAAACTAAATGAATGAATTGAAATCCCAAACCTTTCCTTTTTATCCGTTTTCATTATTTTTTTTTCATTTCAAATTTTTTTCTCTCACCCTTTTTCATAAAAGAGCATTCTAGCAATAAACATACAATTATTAATTTATTTTCTCATTTTAAAGGATAATAAATAACTTGAATTGACTTCCAAATCAATAAATTATTTATTTTCTCCTAATTTAATCAAAAATAAAATAATTGTAACTAAATTTTCTCCGATCAATCCAAAGATTTCAAATTATAAATAAGCTAATTTTAATAATTGAAATATAAATTCTAATGCATTCAACCAACATTTTCTCCTTTCCAATTTCTATATTTTTTTAAATATATCAAATATCATTAAAATACAATGTTTATCCTTAAAAATATAATTGAAATTTAAATGTATAAATTAATAATCATCATCAAAATCATAAAATTTTAATTTAAAACACAACAAATATAAACTATAGTTTCATCATTGATTTGGGTCCTTAGAGTATGGTACAAATTGTAGTTCATTCAAATATGGTAGGGGTTTACTACATATAAAAAATAATCCAACATCACTAACATAACCATCATTAGGAAAATAACCTATATCTACACACTCAAGTGGAAAAAAAACTATGTATCTACCAAGGCAGGTCACATAAAACTTAAAGCCATACAAAATCACCCAATAGGTACAATATCAGATACACAATGTAATCATCAAAATCAAATTAACTCAATATCAAACAATATTATTCAAACATAAAAATATAATAATTAGTAATCATGTATAATACCAAAATAGTAATAATAATATCCATTTATTATCTATCTATATATATATATATATATGAGAAAAAAATGATAATCTTGATGTAGAAAGCATAACATATGTACATCTTAAAATATACAACATAATCTAGACAACATTCATGAAATTTGAGCATAATGCTCATGAACGTTCAATAGAAACAAATAAAATAAAAGAACATGTATATTTTCTCACACGGATCATTTCACAACATCAAGCACACATCTAAACACAAGAAAAAATAAAAAATAGATACCGAGAGGAACAAAAAACCATATCTAAACATGTAGTTAGCATAATGAAATGTCATAAAGTGCACATAATAACTCATTTGAAAAACATGCTAGCCAATGTATAATAAATAATAAATATTACACCCCATCTTTGAATTATAATTAAATTTTCACCTTATTAGAAATGTATGGATAATTTACGTATTTATGAAACTTTAAAAGATGAAAAGTTATGATGAAATATATGTGATACAATAGTTGTATGCATTTAATTAAAATATTTAAGAATATGCATTGACATGAAATGTGATGAAAATGGTTTTGATAAGGTAAGTGGTTTTGAAAGGACCAATAACCTTTTACAGAACTAAGAGAAGGACACTTCCAAACAACAAAGTCTCAAAAAATTTCAATGGGATAGTACCAATGGAGAACCCATAGCAACACAACAGAAACACAAATAGCTCATGGTCAGCAGAAACCAGAAGTAACAAAACACTCAGAACCAACAACAGTCCTGAGGCAACGACAAACTAACACCCAAAACTTGGCACCACAACCAAGAGCAACTGAACAATTAGGAAAAAGACCAGTCCTATAGAACCAAGAAACAACCCATAGTACATTAGACCCAAAATATTGCTTGAAACCACCAGGCCACAAAGTACTTGCAACAGTTGGATTGCAATAGACCTTCCACTAAAATTAGCCAAAAATGAGCCTAACAGTTTCTTACTAGAGAGGAGTGAGAATCACAAGTTGCAACAATGATACTTCCAGAGTCAAAGAACAACCCATCACTCAACAAGCCTTGAAGACTACCATAAACAACTGGCCCACTAACCACATGTAGTAGTTGGACCGTAGCATACCTTCTGCTCAGGTTAAACAAACCTGAGCCAAATAGATTCCCACCAATAGAGGTGTAAGAATCACAAGAATTCACATAGATACAATCTTCCAAACACAACCATCCAAACACCAACCCCGAAACCACCTCAAAAGGATGGGGCTCCCCTCTAAAGGAGAGGAAGAAGTGAAGACCAAAACTACCAAAGAAACTTCCCTCTAGAGCAAGCACACTCCACCTCAATAGGAACTAGCAATGGAGAGAAGAAATTCCCACCATATCTACAACCACCTATACCACCTCAATAGGACCAATATTCACCTCTATTGAATACAACGATAGTAAAACATGATAGAAAGAAAGAACTCTAGTAGAACAAGAAAACACCTCCTCCCAAGGCATCCAACTAGAAGAAAAAAAGAGGCCAAAAAACAAGACACCCAAAAGACCTTAGAGATCAACCCCCAATGAACATGCCTACAAAAAGAAATAAGTAGAACAAATCTTCCAACCCATACAATTCACCATCACACCATCAACACACCCCCATCTCCCCAAAAGTGGGAAAAAGATGGTCTCCTAAACCTTCATCCCAAGCAACCAAAGGAAAGTTAAAAAGAGAAAAGCAACAAACAAGAACATCGCTCTAATGAGAAACTTCAACCAGGCTATCACGTAGCTTGCATCATTCACAAATCTACCCCAAAGGCAACAAAACACAGTTCCCCAAAAGGGGCACAAACCAGAACCCATCTGGAAAGAAAGCACCATGAGAAAAACAACCATAACCACACCCTCAATGACCACCTTCATAGGAAAGGGGTCCATAACCACCAAGGAGATAGGGAAAGTTCCCTGAAGCCACTACCTACCACAAGATAGAGAGAACAATATACCTTTGCAAAGAAGACAGTCAAAGATCCCAACATGTTTGTTTTTCTAAGTGGATATGCCGGAAGGACTTCATGCTCTCTAGAGGGAAAGGGGGTGTATCACCAAGGATAAGGGTATTGATAAGGACTTGATAGTATTGTCATTTGAATTCAACGTCTATGAATAGGTCAAGTGTTGGATACTTCTAAAACTAAGTAAGTCAAGTTAAGCTTATTTTTCCTTATAGAAAGCTACAGGATTACTAGTATTTATTTATTAAAGTTTTAATCATTATATAATATTATTATCAAAACTAAAATTTAGTATCTATCTCGTTGTGATATTTACATATAAAAAATATTGTACATATATTATGATATATGTGTATGAATTAAAATAAAATAGTTTCATTGTTTTGGTATACATATATATATAGGTATTTATATACATACAAGAATATATATTGTAGGTAAGAAAATTATACTCCTTTCTAAGTGAAAGTACAATTTCACACTTAGTTTGGACCTAGTTTAGTGACCTTGCATTTATGCATTTTTAAATCTCATTAATAGGCCTATAATCCTTTTTTATTATGCATCCCAAGACCTATTTTAATCATTTCTTGACAATATACCATGCATTAAATAAATGCCATTAATTGAATTAATACCACGACATAATCTAAGTCCTAAACTTTAGGTCATGACCCATTCACGTATTTGTTGTTTTAAATTCCCAAATTGATCTCACAAACAACCTATGGAATTGTCATCTTCCAACGGTTAGCTACTTGCAAGGATTTTCCAATCAATGAGAGAAAGTAAGAGTACTTTCCTCCTAAACACTGGGATCTACAAAACCTGGGAGGGTGATCCCACACAATGTAACAAAGATTATTTGTGCCAATTAACCTTGTACATTGTAAATATCATGTGCATTCTCTCAACTACTACTTTACAAATGAAATCATTTGAAGATCTACCATATCCTTTAGGCATTTATCATTCTAAGCTAGAGAATATGCAACATGACATGAAACTTTAATAAATAAAATTTAACAAGAGATAGACTTTGTAAATATTCTCTTTAATTGATGTGAATGACCCCAAGAAATTGTAATTTTAGAAACAGTTACTTAATTAGTGCCTAATCCTAAGGCGAGGAGTCAAAGCCATCACAAATTATATTTGACAAAATTTAACCCTAAAATTTAAAAATAATTGCATAATTGTATTATAATTTCTACACTATGTGTTCCAAACTCACAACTACTTATCAAATAAAAAAAACATTTACAAAAACTTATGCTCTAATTGTAGTAATTCAATCGATCCTTTGAACTAGAACCATAATCAAAGCATACACCATTGAGAAAGAAGTAGAGATCAATGAAATATATTTGATCATATTTTCATTAATAATCAGTGAAAATACTACAATGGAGAGAAACAGAGTTCAAAACATTGACAATATTTCCTTAACAAATGCTAGAGATGTCATACAATATGAAAATTTATAGAAAGACTCAACTAAAAAACCTAGAAACAAATTCAAACTAAGCTATCTGTGCTTACATTACAATCTCAATATGGAAATCAAATTCGACAACAACCCTGGCAAATGAGATAGAAATTACAATTTAAAGATGAGAAGAACTCTCTTATCAAATTTCTATTTGACACCTTCTAGCCTTTGAACCCTTGGATAAGCATTCTATTTGACACCTTCTAGCATTTGAAGAGTGTCATCTCACTCATTATTTTCCCACTTTTTTTATCTTCATTCTTGGAATTGAAATTTTTCTTCCACTTTAGCCATTTGTATTCCCATTCAAACCTTTTACCTATTTGTAAAAACCCATTTATTGGCTACATTTTCACTTGCAAGTGAAAAATATTATTTTTGTCAAAACACACATACCCATCTATTAAAAAATGATTTTAAATCTTGCACTTTATCCTTCTTATCCTTCATTTTAGTATTTATTTGGTTTGACATTATGTCAAACATTTGGCATATATCTAATTTGCATCTAATTTCACCTTTTGCACCTCAAAAAAGGCACAAATTTGTTGCACAAAATATTTGCACATGGCCAACCTCCACTTCACATAGTTGGTAACTCAATTGCTGGTTAAAAACAAGACCCAACTGCCCCAACAATGGCACACCAAAATTAGCATGTCGTGAAATACATTTGCAAGCTATTTTTGGATCACAAGAAACAAAACAATGTATAAAATATGGTTAAAATTGTTTCTTGGGTGTGAGAAATGTTTGAGGCACCTTTCTAGAGACTGAAATAATGTTTTCCAGTTTATGAATGTGTGCAAAATTATGGCACCTTTATAATTTTCAAATTGGAAGTTGTTTTGTGCTTTTAGTGCGTCAACAAAGGTTTGGTCGACAAACTGTTAAATCTGCCCTAGAGGCCCTCTTTGCTGATTAATATTTGTCAACTCAGAGGTCATATTATAAAAACCTTTTGTAGAATGTTTTTTGGTGCATGTGGTAAGACAACTACTCAGTTTGAGGCTCCCAAGATGATTTTTTATGGGTTTTCTAATCGTTTTTTGATCTTGAACAGGCTAAAATTGGTGTTCTAGAATGTTTCAAATTTCACAATTCTAAAGGAAACCCATTTCTCATTTTGTTCTAAAAAATCTCTAGCTCCATTTTAATAAAAAATGGAGGTCATATGATGCATTATTTTAATGCTTTTTGGTTGTGGCGAACACATCCTACGTGTCAATTTACAAAGGAGGTACCTAGATTCTAATGGCTAGAAGAAATTTGAATTAAAACCCATGTTTTAAATAAATATTTATGATCACTCACAAAAAAAATGGCTCCAAGTTTCTTAGTTTGCGTACAATGAATTTTCCCCGTTTGGGCAGCAAGCAAAATTAAAATCTCACTATTTCCTAATGATAAAGTTGCTAATGTTTAAAATCTTTTACATATTTTAAATGTTATTGCATTGAAAATGCATGTGAATTGTGGAATTTTTTGGGAAAAGGTAAATGTTTTAAAACATTATCAAAGTTTTATAATGTTCAAACTTTGTTAAATCATGCTTCCCCACTAACCTGTGGAAGCTCTTGCTAACAACAATAGAGGGTAGTAGGGAAGTGGGGAGGCATTTAAATATTCACCAAATGGATTCCATCGCCATTTTCAAGGAGGGAAAATTTAATGTTTGCTAAACTTTATAAAGTTTAAGACTTTATAGTATTGCCTTTTCCGCCAGCCCATTGGAGGAAATGCTCACGTCATAGGAAGCTCACGGGGAAGTGGGGATTGGTGGGAAGTGTTTAGAATTAAAATATCTGCAATAGCATTTGATTAGATAGGATAATTAAATATTTTCCATGGCACATTATTAATGCTTTAAAATTAATTAAAGTTGTCTCAAAAAGCCTGTGCCCACCAGCCTAGACTGCAAGTGTTGTCGGCAGAGGAAGATAGCAGGGAAGTGGGGAAAGGAGGATAGGAGCCTATGGGTGGAAAATAAAATGTCTATTTTTTTTTATTAAATATTGCAAATATGGTTTTCACTATGAAGAGATTGTTTCTCAGTTTGTCAAATCAGAAAAAACAATATAATCACTTTTTTTGTCTTTGGGTGGATTTTTAAAGACATTTGCAAGCTGAAAAATGTTAATGAAACTTCTAGAAAGATGCCCAAAACATTCCTAAAGCCTTGGAAGCAATTTGAACAAGGATTCATATGTTTTTAAGTATCTGGTAATGCCAAAAATGCCAAATATTCATTAAAAATGACCTTTGCAGTGGCTGCAATATGTTTTCTTTCTTCTTGTTGCAAAGTATGTGGGAGAGTTTCCGTTTTTCAAGCATTGTGATATTTTCTTAGTGCCAACATGATTAAGCTACAGAGAGGTAGAAGTTGCGAGGATCAAATTATTATAGATAAATTGCATAGATTATGGTTGCTAGAAAAATGTTTGTTAAAATGTCAAGTCTATTGCACATGGATGTTGAAGAGTTTGAAATGTTAAATGTATGATTAAATCATATATTTAACTTCTAGTGGTGAAATTGATTATATATGGGTAAAGATTCTACCTACAAGGCATTTTTTAACTACTAGTAAATAGGTTTTTGATCCAGAAGTGACTTTTTTTCACTTACAGTTAAATTGAAGCTGGTAAATGACTTTTTACAAGTAAGGTAGAAAGTTGCACAAGATTTTAGAAGTTGAAAAAAATGCATAAAAACTTCAGTTGCAAATACAGAGGGAAAATGGAGAGTAAAGAGGCATTTTCTAAATGTCATTCTATTGCAGAATCAATGGAGTTGAGTGATGCCATGTGTCAAGGGTGGATTTTTTTAAGGGATTCTCTTTTTTCTTCTATTTTTTATAAAATGAGAAGTTCTTCTCATTTTGAAGGGGTTCCAATTTCTCCAGGTTGAGAAGATATTGTGCTTTTTGTATAGGGATTTGTCTCTAGAGTTAGGATTTCTTTAAATTTCAGAGTTCCAATGGTGTAATCCATTTTTGTTAATGGAAAGCAAACTAGTTTGCAAATTATGAACAATGTCATATTGTAATGTATCCAGAATATATGGATTATATTTTCAATCAAAATAATCAAAGATTATGATTTTTTTGTTGCACATTTGCTTCAATAAATGTTTGTATTGATGGGTTTTTCTCAAAGAATAGATTAAATATGCTTTCAGTCAAATGTTGAATATATTGTGTTGCATTCATGATCTATAAGAATTTTGCAGGTGTCTCCTAAAGAGACTTCATTATTGTAATGTAGTAATGGTTTAAATGGTCACTATTTTTGTGATCGGGCTATTACCAAATAGGTTATTTCATCTTGACTCTGTCATGGACATGGAATTGGTGTAGTGTGTTTCTTTTGTGCAAACCCTTGAGGGAATCACCATACAAAAATCAATTTAAATATTTATTTTTAGTTTGAATGTATGTTTGGACATGAGTTTCATCATATTCTCATGCTCTAAATGTCGTGTTGTAAAGGAGTAGCCACCTTATTGAAATATTCCATTTATTGAGTTGTTATATGAGAACTTATCTGTTATGTGCAATCTACATGGTCATTTAGCGGCATAAATTTATAGGTACATTGTGTGGGATTACCCTCCTAGGTTTAAAAAATCCTAAAGTGTAGGGGAGAAAAGTGTAGAATCCATCTCTTATTCATTGGCCACTAATCTTTAAGTTCTTAAGCATAAGGATTGGCTATCTTTTAGAGAATTTTCAAGGTCCAACTAGAAAAACAACAACAGGTTGGTGACTTCGCTGGGGATAATTTATCAAAGATCTCTAGTTCTAGATCAAAATAGTTAGAGTCAAACATTTTGAAAATATGAGTTCATCCATCAGTCTAGCTTTTAGTATCATCAATTCAATTCTCATATACGTTGATTAGGATCCATTGTAATTCCTATGAGATTACAAATTCTATTAAGATTTTTTCAAATTTCATAAATATTTTCATAATTCCCACCAAGTGTGGGTGGCAACTCTATGATCTCTTCACTAGTGTGCATTATTTGAAGAAATTAAGAAAAAAATAAGGATGAAGAGTTTTCTAAGAAGAGATGAAGTAGACTTGAGTTCATATGATGAAGGACCCTGATGAGAAGCTAGAAGCAAAATTTAGAAGGCTCTAGTATTGTCCATTTTGAAAGAGTCAGTAATTTTGTTGATCTAAAGTTTTGGGTTAGATGATCAAAGGACTTGCATACTTGAAGAAGGAGAATGTTGCAATGTTTCTGGTGTATTTTTGAAGTAGATCGCACCTCAGCTGGTGGAAATAATTTAGAAATACCTAGATCTTTGAAGAAGATTTTTATTGCTTGAAGATCTTTTCCTCTTCAAAGAGGTGGCAGCTCTAAATAATATTTCACATCATTAGAAGAGTTGGCTATAACATATCCAGATATTTTTCATATTTTGATTTTCAAGAAGGATAAATTTTTCTATGAAAACCATATTTGAAAGTCTTGAAAAAATCCAGTTCCCTATTGAGTGAAACTAAGAACTGAAAGTGAATAGTAGTGATTATTCTACATACTTCTGAGTTATTAATTTGCATCCTATGAATTATGTTGAAGAAGTATGCTTTTTCTTGAAATATTCCCACTAAATAGATCTTAGGAGTAGATGCATTTGAGTTATATGCATTGTAATATTTTAAGGTTATGATGAAAGAAATAAATAGGGAAGTTAATGATCAACTATAGATTTGATGTATGAAATTTGTAAAGTGGTGTAAGAAAATGTATTGTCCACTTGTGCATCCCTATGGGTTGTTGGATGTAAACATGCGAAGTGTGCAACATTGTCATGTCATCAAATAAATTTCTCTATTGAAAGATATAGAGCCATAAATTTTAGTGGTATTTTGGGGTTTTTGAATATTATTCCTAATGAAGTTAGGGAACACTTGCCAAAGTTCAAAGGGAAAATATCAAAATCAGCATCTCAACATCTACAAGAGTTTTATGATTTAATGGGAGATTATGAGATAGGTCATGAAGATGTTTTCATGAATTTCTTTGTTCAATCTCTGAAGGTAGATGCTAGAGATTGGTTTTCATATTTTTCAGTATGTTCTATCTCTTCATGGAATGAGTTCATGGTACATTTCATGGAGTAGTTTAGTGAAAGAATTGAACCAAGTACACTGAGGAAAAAATTCATTGATATTCAAAAAGAAGAAGAAGAGTTAGTCCCAACTTCCAATCTCAGATTTGAAAAAGCATTAGGTGACATTTCTGAGAGTATGAGACCAAATGATGTAGTGTGTTTGGTTGTATACTTAGGTGCATTTGATGAAGAAATGAGCTATCTATTAAGACATAAATATCCTACAACATTACATTATGCATATCAAATTATAATGGATATTGAAAACAACTTAAAATATTAAATGATGAAGGGATACATGGCTGCAAGTTTTGGTTATCCTAGAACACCTTATGCAAATGGAATCCATGGATCAAAAAATAGAAATTATTATCAATATGATACTGCTTCTGATCATCTAATTTTTCCATCATTACAACATTGAAATCATAGTGAACTCCAAGTTGAACATCAACAAAATTCAAGCAATGTTGATCAATTGTATTTTGTTCAAGAATTGTGTAACATGAAGAGGCACAAGCGAGAATCACCTTATGAATTTTTCTTGAGGTTTTTGGATGCCTTGTTGAAGGTCCCCAAAAAAATTCAGACCTGAGGATCCAACTTGCATTGATTTTTTTGTGAAATATATGAGTCAGGGTTGAGTACCTTGCTAAAAGAATTGGAGCCTCATGGTTTTGATCAAGTACTTGATTGCATAAAGATTGTTGCAGGAGCTCAATGTGATTAGGTATGATGTTTCAGAATGCTAGTAGAATATGTCATGAGAAAAATTATAACACAATGCACACAAGTGAAAAAGGTATATCATAAAATGATAATCTATCTTGTTTGGATGAGGATAATGATTATAATCAGGTCACAAGCAACACATATGTAGATCAATACAATAGTGATGAAGATGAAGACACATAGTATGATGAAAAAGTAGATATACATGAAATCCTACCTTGTATTATCTTGGTTAATGAAGAAGTAAAAGAGATGCAAGATGTCATTCCATGTCATGCATGTTCTGATCAGAGACAATAATGCAAGTGCTACTGATATCTCATTACAAATTAATGATCATAGTTTTTAAGATGAAACTCTAAGCATTCATTCTAAGAGTCCTGAGCATAGTTTATGAAGTGATGATTTTTCTAGTGATGGAGATCATGATGATAGTGAAGTTCTGAATTATTTTTCTAAGGATTATGAGTGCTTCTATAAGGATGATCTAAAGGTTCCTTTTTCATATAAAGGATGCAAAAATATGAATGTTCATGAAGTCACTTGCTCACAAGTGAATAAACAAACTTCACATGATGAATACTTGGAATGTAGTTTAAGTTTGCTATCAATGGAGAACACTAACTTTGTGAGTGATGATGAATTTGAAGATAAACACTTGTGTGTTCAGTTTCCTAATCCTAAGCACAATGTTAGAAATGATAAGGATGTTGATGGTGATGACTATGATGCTAATGAACATGATTATGTCTCTATTGCTTGTGATTGTTTATATGAAACAAACAATGAAATATTATTTATACATGAAGAGCATGATGATGTGTACATTGATGAAAGAAGGGGTTCATTATTGAATGATCAAGTTATACATTATGACAAGCACATGGATCTTGGATCAATATTATTACCAATTGATAATATTGAAAAGCTTGTTGATTTATCTAACAATAAAATTTCATAATGTGTTGATTATGCAAATTTTTTTGATCTATGTGTAGGGAAACCAAATGATGGAAGTAATAGTGGGTTTCATGTTAGTGAGTGTGAAATTGAATATGGTTGTTTCTTTGTTGATATTTTTAGTCCTCACAATATGAAAATGGACATGTTTTTTTTGAATGGGGGGTTCAATAGTGTAAAATTTGATGAAGACACACGCTCATTTTTTGGTAAACAAGATCCATGCTATGATGGATCTATTGAATCCAAGTCATATGCTTTCCTATGAGCTGAAAATTATAGTCATGAATATGTTACAAAGAAGTATGAAAATTTTGAGCCTCTATTTGCAACATTTCACACAGAATTATATGATGGTTTGAAGAATGAGTTTGACATCATCTATGAACTTGAGATGGAAATTTTTTCTGATACATGGGATGATATTAGTAATGATGTTTGTCGTGATGAACCTAATTTGAATGTGGGCAAGGATACTATGGATATTGATAAATCCTATTTCATAAGTACTAGGGCATGTAATAGTGTGACTAATTTACAATGCTTAAGTGAGTGTGAATGTCAATATAATGCAAGTTAGTTTAATAATATGACTATGTATGAAATTTTTTTGTTCATCACACACAATGAATGCATGATAGGCATGGGAAAAAAATTAGAGGATGACTCCATGGTTTTATATGTGTCTTTTATTCCATATATTTTTTCAAATTTGGAGCTACAATTTGACTTCAAAAAATTAGGGCATGTGCTTCTAGATGGGACTATTGAGCAATGTATTTATGCCAGTTTTAGGTTTGATGTGAAAACTAAATATGGTGTCAAATTTAATGATTCCCACTATCAAATGCACTATGAACACTCTCAAATTTCAATTCATATGGATGGGGATTTAGTGGAGCATGACAGTGAGCTAGATAATGTAAAATTTCATAATGATTATGGACTTTAGTTAGTGTCTAATTGCAGATTGTAGATTGGAAAAATTAATGGTGACATTGGAAAGAATAGTGATATGAAAAGGCATGTTAGTGATAGGGTTAGTTTATTAATAGTTCATGACAGTTTTTTTAGACTTGTCCTAGTACAAAAAAAAAAGAGTCGAGTATTTGATAGAGGTAAGTGTTGATGCCAAAATTTAACAAGCAACAACATTATGGGAAACTTAGTTAATGGGGGGAACAATTGCACTAAACTGAGTGACCTCAAGATTTTTAAAGAAGTTAGCTCCTTCTGTAAATTGGAGTTTTGGAATGGGAAAAGGAATCAAATATAAAAAATAAAGATCTAATCTAAGGTGACGAGCCAAGATGTAGATGTGGGCATGATAAATATCCATTTCAAATGTGATTTAAAGCCCTATTAAACAATATGCATGTCCCAGAATAATAGAAATCATAGATGAAAACCCAAATAATCTATTCAATAACATAAAATAACTCCCATACACATTTACTGAAAAGAAGAGTCCAAGACATGGTCTAAATCAACAAAATTATATTGAAATCATAGAAGTTCTACAAATAAATTACTCAGTACAATAATGGGACAGTATAATGTTTTGTCCAATAGCTAAGAAACAGAAAGGCCTAACAAAAATGGCACAATTTGCAAGTCTTAATACAATTAATCAAAAAAAATACAAAAGGCCTGGTGTCTTTCCAATTATTTTTCTGTGTATGTTTGAAACTCATTTTCAGAAAGAAGTAGTATTTATAAGAAAAAAACCCACCACTTGAAATAAAGTAACAAAAAAAATTCCAAGGAAAGAGCAATGATGTCCATCACAATGATTTCCCCAAGCCATTGCAATAGAAAAGATTATGAGCCATAGAATGTAATTTCCTTTGAGCTAGATGCATCCCCTGCAAATGATGGCAGTGGTCCCAATGTAGAAGTAGTAGATTTCCCTGCACATATGTGTCGCTCACCTACAAATTTAGTTAGTACACATGGTGATAGGACGGGGATCATCGTTGATTGTTATTTCCTTGTGATGAAATTCCCCATGGAGAGGAAACATGGAGAAGTATTAGAAGCAAAAGGAAGAAGACATTCAAAGGCCTGAACTGCTACCACATGGAAGCATGGAAGGGCTCTATAGAGAAGTGAAGGAGTAAATCCTTGTGAGGAGTACACGACGGACACATGGCGACAGCGGGTGAAGCTCTTCAAAAAGGGGCTTAAGGATATTCAACTTTATGGGGCACAGGCTAATATAGCAAAATAATATCAACCTAAAGGGAGCTCAAGGGATTTTATATCCACAACTTTTGGCGACTACCAGGGGTGTTTCACTTCCAAAATGAGGAACCCAAAAATTTTGGTTCGAAGACCAAAGCCTTAGTCAATGGGCTTTGTAGTTAGAGCTTTGAGAGAGTAGTGTACAGAGGCAACCAGTCAGCCTCAGATGACATCGTTATGGAGCGTAGACTCTCTTGTGCTTTGTGTAGATTAATGACTTCTTTGAATGGTAGCTTCATAGATATCTTGGCCCCAGATGTGAGTTGAAAGAGCAACTACACTATTTGATGAGTGATGCCCTCAATATTTTTAGCAGTAGGGCATTGAATGAAGCTCTGAAAAGAAGATATGTCTTGCTACTTCTCCCCAATCTTCATTGCAATCTACTCTATTTTGGCCATCGAATCATCAGAAAGGAAAGGTAAGGGCAAACCCATTTGAGGCAGGTGGGAGAATTTCGCCTGTACGTTGTTCATAGTTTGGCCTAGAGTTTCTGAGCAATCGCTAGCATGGAGGATGGTTGCATGACAATGTATGAATTATTTTGTTGTATGGAAGCTGATCTTTGGTCCCCAATCCCTACACTCACCAAGTCCTCATTCAACACTGTGTACAACTTATCTAGTATCTTTTCCACCTCGGGAACCTTTTCCACAATAAACTATGTGAATTGCTCAATCATTTCATGAACCTCCTTGCTTAAACTTGCTACTTCTACCATGAACTAAAGCATCAGCTAAAGAGTCAGAGAGAAGACATTGAAATTTTCCTAGTATGAAACATATATTTGTTGTGCTACTAGAAGGAGGTCCAACTAGGCAACAATGGGTTGGGGAGGATTCTTCAAAAGACCAATTTCTGCATCTTTTGACCCAACATCCTATGTCAGTTCCACAATACTTTTGTCCATAATGGAGAGGTTTTCCTGTAGGGTTCTTAAATTGGCAAGCCATTTTTCCTCAACTTGACTTCTGGTTATAGATTCCCTTTCCAGGGAGAGCCTTGCCTCCTAGATTTCCTTCTGAAATTGAGCTTGTCAGCCCTAGAAGTTCATGTCCATCTACTGCATTCTCTTCTCCAATTGAGCATGTTGATGTTGAAATTATTCATTCTTTTGTTGCATCTCCTCCTCTGCCCATGCCAACTAGTCCTGTAATTCTTGGTTTTTCTGTTGCAACTTTACTACTCAGTTGGGATCCATGGACTAGAACTTTGCAAGTTTGCCTTAGAGTCTATCCTGCTTTGTCTCTGCTTGTTGTGATAAGCATGCAAATTTGACATTCCTTGCTTTATCCTTCATCAGTAGGACTCATATCCTCTTCTTAACATTTTTAGCTCATCTTCTTTCTTCTTAAGTTGGAAACCAAACTTGTGAAAGTCGGTGGTCACCACACATTGGGTCTCCTCCATTAGCTCAACTTTATCTTGCAGCTGAGCTATGTGGAGATCGAGTCCCATAGCATAGATGGTGTAATCTTCCGGTTGCATCTTCCCCTAAGGATTGATGACGTTTAGATGCATGGTTAGAAAATGCAATGATTGTTGAGCCTCATTGAAAAGGGTTTGCACTTGTGGCTCTACTAGCATTTTGGCATCTTTGTCCCTTTGCTTCTGGAGCCTGAGAGCCCATTTTTTTTTTTTGCATCTGACATAAATTTTTTTGGCAATCTAATCAGCTCACCTACAAAGGGTGCACTAGGAGGAAGGGAAAAATGGAATGAGAGAGTAGTGGTTCTCGCTGATTTCTTCTTCAAAAGAGAGATTGTTAGTTTGGAGAATGGGGGAATATACCAAGGCCCAGTCTATGAAGTGGTGGAAGGACTCATGGGGAGTAGTGGTGGTAGCAGAGATACAATAGACTCCATTTGTTGGGAATGCTAGGTTGGAGCTAACGCAGTTGCAAAAGAAGGGGGAGCAATAGTGGATGTGGAATGGGTTCCGACGAATGGTGGAGTAACCTATGGGGGAGTAAAAGCAAATTGTCCCACTTGGAAGAATTGGGAGAAACCTCCCACAACCATTGTAGCAAAAGTAGAGAAGAAAAGGATGAAACTTGAAGTGATGGGTGACATAGAGACAATAGGAGAAATGAGAGATTATGAATCATGAAGAAAGGGAGAGAAAGATATCTGAGCAGTGGATACTTTGATCCTTGGCTCATTGCAGGCTCTTGTGAACCCTCTCTAGAAGTTGCATTTGTGCACTTCTTTTGCTTGGTGGGGAATTATCCACCTCTACGACCTTTGATGATTTTTTTTGGGCTACTCTGGGTCTTTTCACGGCCCATGTGCATGTTTGTGAGGCTCCCAAATGCGATATATTCACTTGAAACTTTAGAGTAGTTATGCTAGGCTACTTCACTGCTTGTCCAGTTTTCTGTAATGGGGCTGTCTTCACTTCTTTTTCCTTCTGCTTCCCCTTCCCTGTATATTTTCTAGCCTCCTCCGGGTCAACATCCTCATCATCACTTGCATCAGTATCATCATGCGCTCTATTCCAAAGAGTATCAAATTTTTCATCTGTGTCTATGTCTTGGAATGGGGCATCAGGGAACTTGATTTCTTGATAGTAAATCTAGAAATCTCTAATATTTTTCTCACTCCATATCCACCTCTTGAATAATTCATTGTGAAGGTTGGCACCCATTTGGAACTTCTCATTAAATTTTTTGAAGGGAAACATAATTTGAGCCATGTTGGCCTCCTATCCTCTGTAGGAATGTGAATCAGGTCTACAAATATATCATCCTATTCTGATAGGGGATTCTATTGCTTTTCCTAGTAAGGATGGGGGCTATGAGTTACACAAATGTTTATGCTTGCTATGTAATTTTTGTGGTTATATTTCCATTTGTTGCAAATCAATACCAGCCCCAGATGAGCTAGCTTTTCCTCTAGCAGCTTCTATGTCTACTTCCTTGCCATAATCACCATTTTGAAGCTTAGTGGGGAGTATAAAATCTTTTCTTCTTGGCATTCCCTTTACAAAAGTTATAATCAATAATTGAGACTTTCCGAAACATCTCAACGGCCAACACTCTGTGTCTGATGCATGACGGAAGCTGAAACGACTCCTCGGTGAAGCCACACATCCTAATGAATGTAAAATCCTCTCCAAGAAACCAGTTGAATTTATGAGTGAAACTCTGTATCCACCTTGGTTGGCAGAAAGTCGATAAAGATTGCCATCCTCACTCAAATCTTGCACAATTAGAATCAAGAAATAATCTGAGAATGCATAATAGTCATAAGTTGCAGAGAGGAGAGTAGTCCATACAAAAAATGGCCTTCTATATCCCTTCTCATAAAAATAGCTAACCTCATATGTTTTTTAAAGAAGTCGGGGCTCTGATGTAAAAGCATATGAGCAAGGAGAGAAGGAAACCTGAACTTATGTTGTGTTATGTATTCCTTGATTTGGCTCATCATTTCCTCAACAATGACTCCACGAAGTCATATGAGAATAAGGAATGTTGTCTCCTCAATTGAAAATCCAGACCCAGTTCAAAATCATACACAAACTTGTCCTCGTCCATGCTGTAAAAAAAAGGCATCCTGCATATCCTATTTAGAAGCAATGTGCGTTACTAGAATTTGTGGCAGCTTTTCCAAATCTTCCTAAGGTCTTTGGGTTTACTGGTTATAAAAATCCATAGCATGATCTCTGCCACTCCAGAAGTTGTCCCCTTTTTCTAGAGTGAATGACTCCATCCTTTCTATTCTAGAGTCTCTTCCAGGGATGCATATCATGTTCCTAATAGCCTACACACTGATATTAACCCTTAGCTCTCAACCTTCAATGGCGTCGATATCTGGGTTGAAACATTGAATTCCCTCATGAACTAGCTCTGGGTAGTAATGCACAAAATGAACCATATATTGTAGGAATCCATAGAACCATTGATTTTATGATAACTAACGCTCGCTAGTGGCCACTTTCATTCTTTCACAAGTTGCTTCCCTAAGACCCTTACAGTTATTTTTTAGGATGGGATCACGAATGTTATCCCATACTTCCTTTATCTAGTTCTGGTCCCTATGAGCTTTCTACTTTTCTATGGCCTGCATGTGAATCCACTTTGGATTCTATAGTATCCTAGGAAAAGTGTAAGAGGTATCATTGAAAGTATTGGCTATGGGTGTCACACACATGGTGTCAAACAATATTTGCGTCACCTCGCCTTGCACTTCCATATGAGGATTTTGGGCCATTTCAAGGCGCTGTAGATTTCTATTATACTCAAACCTACTACAATTCACTTGTTCTCTTCAACAATTCTACACTCAAAAATCTTTGCACTAGATAACGTACTCAAGAAGCTTTTCACATTATTTATTCTTTCGCATGCAACACTTAACTTTTTATCAGCTTAGAGGTGTATACAACGGTTTCCTTTTTGCATTAAATTTTGCATGGACCGTTAGATCCTTTGATCATGCAAAATGAATTTCTTTCCCTTTTGAAAATACAAGAATTCATAATGATAGTTAGTAATCATGTCCTACGATGCAATTTTCTTGGGAAATTGAGACAATGATTGAAATCGTATAAACCTTTCGCATGGTTAGCAATTAATATCTTTAAAAGAATGATTAAGCTAAAGATGTAATGAGTACTCAAAAATATTTGAGTTCCTCTTTGGAATTTGTAAAAATGCTCGCGACGTGACACCTCAACACTTGGGCATGCAAAATGCCACTTGGGACTATGACCAATTTGAGATAATTAATTACTTCTTCCTAAATTCACACACAACAATTAGTACATGGTAGAAACAATTGGGTGGAAAATTTGAGGTTGATCTTGGTGGGATTTTCAAGTCAATACTTTATTAGCATCATGGTTATGGAACGCAAGTACCTCAAATATTTCTATAAATATACCCTAACACAATAGCAAAATTACATTAAGTGATTGGGACAAATTAGCATTTGGGTAGTTGGGTAGAATTAGATGTCATGAATACTCCAATTAGGCTCATCAGCAAAAAGTCTTAGACAACTTTCTTAGGTGAAGTTTCTAATATGAATTTGAAGCAAATGATGATGAATAAGCATTCATTGGCTAACATAGCGATGAAGTGGGTACTGGGTAGAGACTGTATAGAGTATGAAGACAAGTATAGGGTCAATACTGACATTTTCTCTTACTTTGTTGCATCCTTGCTTGATATACAAGTCACTAAGAAGATGATTCTTTGCCTCACAATGGAGATCATTTTGAAGCACTACCTTGGTGGCCTTGTTGATATTGTGACAAACACGGTGTATAGTCTTGGTCTTCCCATGGTGAGGGACCTTCACAAAAACATAGAAGAAGTGCAGTGGTACCATGGGTACCATTTCTAAGTGGGTTTTGTATTCTGTCAATTGGAGAGCATCCTGAGAGGGTCACCCATGCTTTCCATTTCCTCTTGCACTGCTATAATGTGGTGTTGTTTTATGACATCAACTGGTATACCGATTTTAGGAACCTGGTGTTCCCACCACCATTCACCATTGTTGTTGTTGATGCTCTTATTGTTATTCCTAATGCTCCTACTGATCATGATGTCATTCTTGATGCTACCCCTGATGACACTCTTACTGTCGTATAAGAATCAACACTTTTTATTTATTTTTTGTATATATGACTAGAAAAGGCTTTTACCATATATATTGAAAAATTGCATAGTATATATAGATATACTTTGAAAAGTATGGCCTTAGAGCCATTTTGGAAGTGTAATATTGAAGTATATAATATCATCTAATGAATCTACAACTTTTATTATTTTTTTGTCTCTTTTGCTTCTCTATTTCTATATTATGGTTCCATTCTTTGCTTCTCTGAGTTGCTCCTTTTCAAATTCTTCATATGGGTTTGTTTTCAATTTTTGCATATTGGTTGCTCCTGGAAAGACTGGATGAACAAAAGAAGAAAAGGAATATTTACAATAATTACATATTTACATAGGTAGAACAATTAATAAAACTTAATTGAACAATTTGAGGTGGATTTTGTTAACTGGTATCCCCAATTCTTCTTTCTCCATATTTTCTAATTTAAGTGCATTGTGTTGCTTGCATTGAATTATTCTCGAAGGGCATTCCCACAGACTATCAAATTTTCCATGTTGGCCAGGCTTTGTGGCCCTCTCATTGAACTTTAGCACTAGGTCTCCACATTTAAGACCTTTGTTTGAGGTTCTCTTGTTGAACCGCCTCTTAACCACTTGTTGGCAGTTATTCGTGGCTGTCAAGGCCTTTTATCTTTTTTCTTGTGCTTCCAACAACTCAGACAACCACACCTCCATGGATCCATTTTCTTCAACCTCTAAGGATTTGAGCAACTATAGTGCAGGAATCTCCATGGTGATGGGAAATAGTGCTTTATTCCCATACACTAATTCATATAGCATAGTCTTGAGAACTTGCTTAGGGGTTATGTAGTCTACCCAGAGCACTAATCAGAGGTTCTTATGCCACTCCTTCTGATGTTCTGACCTAATTATTTTAATGAGCCAAAATAAATTTTCATTAGTCAACTTAACCAGAACATTTCCCTATGGGTAGTAATTTGAAGATGTTTTTAATAATATGCCATGATTGAGTGCAAATTGGCATACCTTTGAGCCCAATAAAGCCTTAGCATTGCCAGAGATTATGGTCTTTAGTGAGCCAAATCTCATTATCAATTTCCTCAAGAAAGTTCACAATCTCTTCCTTTATCACATTCTTTAGGGGCATGGCCTTGGTCCACCTGGTAAATTATTTTGTAGCTCTGAGGATCCATTTGTGTCCTGCATTAGAATCAGGATTAATCATCTTGATAAAATCAAGGCCCCATTGTGCAAAGGGTTCATCAACCACTATCGGGTTGAGAGACATTGTAGAGTTTTTCCTCCTTCCTATGAAGAATTGGCATTCCTTGTAGGCGTTAACCAAAGAGTGTGAGTCATTGAATAGTGTAGGCTAGAAATATCCGATACACATAATTTTGATAGCAGTGGTCTTTGCAGAGAAATTTTGACCTGTGGAACTATTGTGGAAAGTGTCAAGAATTTTCCTCACCTATTCTGTGGTGATACACTACAGTAGAATTCCATTGGAGTTCCTTTTGAAGACGACTCCTTCAATAAGTACATATCCATTGTTCTCTAATCTATAGAATCTTTTCTTTTAAGAAGGAAGGCCAGACGAATATTTTTTGGTATGCATGAATCTTACTTTGTCCACTAGCTAGTAGCCTTTGGAATTGGATTCATTTGTTAGGACAAGCTCAGGTTCACCCTCTTCAATTGCCATTTCTTCATCATGTGCCAAATACTCACATAGTCCTTTTCCTCAGATGGTCTTTGTGGGCTTGACCTCAATATCATATTCGAGGATCTTAGTGATCCAATTGGCCCTTTTTTTGGTGATATATTCTTCCATGATATACTCATGCACACTAAAATGTGTGACATATATAATCACCTTGTTGCAAGATATGAGGTACCAGAACTTCTTGAGTCCCTTAACAATGGTGAATGTTTGGCCTTCAACTAAGTTTTAGTTCGTCTCATAATATTTTAAGGTCCAGCAGTGAAATTCTATCAGATGTTCTCCCTTTCCTTCATAATCCTTTTGGGTCAAAATAGTAGCGATGTTGGATTTGCTACTGAATACATACATTATAAAGTCCTTCAATAGGTCTTGATTCACTAGGACAAGAGCTAAAAAAAATAGTGTCATTAAACTTTTCAAAGGCTTCTCTAGCTTCCTTTGTCCACTTGAACTAATCCTTTTTGAGCATTAAGGTAATAGGTCTAATTATTCCTGCAAAATCATAAATAAATTTTCTCACAAAATTTACCTTTCCCAAAAAGGACTAAACTCTCTTCTTATTGACTGGAAGGGAAAGTTCTCTGATTGGCTTCACCCACTCCAGATAAATTCCAATTCCATGTTTGGACACTACATGTCTTAATGGTTTTCCTTGTAGCACTCCAAAAACATAGTTTTTTGGGTTAAGGGATATCCTGAACTCCTGGAATTTTTTAAAAACCATTTCAAGGTGATCGAAATGATCATTCTTATGCTTTGAAAATACTGTAAGATCATCTAGGTAGATGGAGATGCTTTTATTGATTAATTACTTGAAATAAATATCCATTTCCCACTAAAAGGTAGCTCCCACATTTGAGATACCAAAAGGTATTTTTCCATATGCAAACATTCCCCACTTGGTAGTGAACGTTGTTTTGTGTTGGTCCTCCTCTTTTACCCAAATCTGGTTATAACCACAAAACCCATCCAATAGAGAAAACATCTCTAACCCTGCCACTATTTGTAAGATAGACTCCATGGAAGGCAAGGGGTAGTGGTCCTTCAGGGTTGCTCTGTTTAGGTCCCACAAATCAACACATAGGTGGATTTCTCCATTCTTCTTTCAGACCAGAACCATGCTAGATACCCATGTACTTTGCTTGATCGAGAAGATGATCTAGGACTAAATTAAATTTGTCAGCTCCTGCACCATCAAGGCTTCAATCTTTAGATTTACTGGCCTCTTCTTCTAGCGGACATGTTTTTCTCCTTCTATCAGTTCTATAGTATGCTAGATGATTTCAAGATCATATCCCTTGAGGTCATCATATGACCAAGCCACTACTCCATATTTCTCATAGAAATAGATGAGTCTTTCTTGATCATGATGTGGGACATCTTTTCTAACTTTGAGCCTCTTTCCATCTCCAACTTGAAGATCTACATAGTCACTTTTGTCTGCTGCAAACTACCTCTTGTCATTTCTTCCATCATCACAATCAAATAGTTTTTCGAGAGTGACCAATCATTTTCGATGCTTGTTGTACCTTAACTAAATAATTTTCCCCTCATAGGCCTTGACTATTTTTTATTGGAATTTCTCAATGAACTCTCCTGAATGTTGGATGAATGAGGTGATGTGTTCATCACTTTTGAACACTTGCCAGCTTTGATCATTATCTGGGATTGTCGGTCAGACAATCAATAACACAGAGTGTATGTTATGAAGTAAGTTGGAAGCAGAATAAAATTTAGATCCAATTGCTACCATGCAGTACACATCTGTATTTTTATCTCTAGGAACTTTCTAGATGTTAAAACCTTCAAAGCCTTCAATTAAATCCTAGACTCTATGTCTATATGATCTCATGTAGACATTATTTGTTGTGGAGATCCCTCATAATCGATTGACCACTAGCTCAGAGTCTCTGAACACAATTATTTGCTTAATGCCTATCCACTCTACAAGGCTTAGAACTTGCACTAGGCCTTCATATTTAGCTTCATTTTTTGAACAGGAAGATTGGAAGTGAAAAGAGTTGAGTGTCCTTTCATTGGATGGGGATTTCAAATATATCCAAGCTCCTGTGCCAACTTTTCATCTCGCTCCATAAAAATGCAGCACCAGTAGACCTGAGGCTTGACAACTCTCAGATTCCTTTATGACCTTTGAAATCACTTGATCTTCATCATAGATGACATAGGCCCCCAATCTAGTGGCATGATAGTTTCTAAAAGGATTAGTTTCTATATATTCGATCAAGAGGAGCTCCTCTAAATTAGTATCATCTATAATCACCTTCTCATCCTCTAGTAGTTTAGTACAATACATTTCATCTTTGGTGAAAGAGGTACATGAGTGGCCTCAAATTTGATCATAGCTTCATCACCCACATGTTTTGAATGTAGAGGTTTGGATATTATTTTAATTTTTGCTCCATGCTTGATACTAAATATTAAGTGTGACCAATCTAAGGAAATATATCCACCTATCTTGGAAGTGAATTCTCAGGATAAGTAGAGACTAAACATGGGGGGAATGTCTATGATCATGGTATCTTGTGGAACTGTGATACTCAAGCAAGAGAATAGAGTCAAGGGGAGGTCCTTAATGACACTTATGGTTTCAATCGTGTTCCCATTAAGCTGGATAACCCCCCTTTTTAAAGGTTCATATCCAAGTCCTAAGGCTTCAACTATCTGCTAGGGCATGACTATTGTGCAAGCACCAAATTCAATCATGGAATTATGTAATAATTTTTTACCCACAATAAGAGTTAGGAAAAAGGGCTTTGGTTTTAATTTATCTCTAACTTGAGTAGAGGCTTCCTCTATACTATTTGTGAGAACTTTGTTCATGGGTGATGAATCAACAACCTTTTCCTTGAGTGATTACTTTGTTGGTTCAATGATTGCATCTTCCTGAAGCACCTTCTACAACAATGACTTCTACTCTAGTATAGCTAAGATATCCCAAAGAGACACATTAGTAGGGGATTTTTTCAACTATTCCACCAGATTAAATGGCGATAGATTTGAACGCTTCTGTTCCTTAGCCCTTGTTATAACAATTTCCCTTTGTGGCTGAAATTGTTGTGGGACTGGGAAGGTACTAGGAGTCTAGTCAGGGTACTTTTGGGTTGTGGGATGATTCATTCACTTGTGAATCTCCTCATAGAGTGAGAGTTGTAATCAAACTACACTTGCAGGGATTTCAATGTGGATGCATCATTTTCAAACATTGCCTCTTCTTCTTCCATTCATGAGAAGAGTGCATTGTCGGGAGCTATATCTGTTTCGTGCTCCAGGGAAATCCCTTGCATTTACATGGTGAGTACTGTGTTTTCCATTTGTGGAGAGGAATATACATAACCCTTAGGTTCTGACACCATGCCTTGACTATGTTGTTATGCCACCTTTTGTTGTAGTTTTCCATGCGGGTAGTTTCAAGGCATATGAGCGTCGCCACAGGGGAAGCACTAGGGATTGATGTTATCAACAAGATTGTTTTTCCCCACCGTCATCTCTATACTCAAGCTTGGGTAAGAATTCTATTGTGGATTAGGAAGATTAGTTGTTTGAGCCTGTGGATTTGTGTGCAAGCCTCCTTGGAACTGATTTTTCTAGTAGGAAGATCTTCTACCTTTATAATTTTGGTAGGTTGGCTTCAAAGGCATAGACTGGTTCCACTTGATGGTTGTTATTTTGTTTGAGATGGTCCACAATAGCTCCTTGACATCACTCATCTCATCTTTTGAAGAGCCATATGTGGAAGAAATGTTATGTGATGCACTCATATATGTATACGTGAATTGGGAAGGAGTGGGTGCACTAGTGCATGTTGTATCTTAGATGGGAATTGAGATCTCAGGAAATATAGGCATACTAGGATGAGGTGGAAACTTCCTAGCATCTATTAGATTGTTTTTTGCCTTGAAAACAATGTTGTATGCATTTGGTAGAGTTGTCCCACCAAGAGATTGGATCATCATCAAAATGTCAACATTGATGGATTTCAAGTAGAACATGAATGCCAACTCAGTCAGCGGGTGGATAGCAGCCTAGATCCTCTACCAAGTTGTGTGGAATTAAGCATTGATGTCATTCATGGCATCATATGTGGCCTAATTTATGGTTTCCAGCTAATGATATAGCGAATACTGAAGTCCATTATTCATAAATATTTTGTAGAAAGGATCTCTGAGCTAATCCTAGGTACCAATAGCTTATAGACTGCAGTACCAATCTAGTGCCTTACCCTTGAAAGAGGCTATGAGCAACCTAAGTGCAACATTTTTTTTGGTGACTCTATGGACTGAACAAATGTCTGCCACATCTTGCAGGTGTTTAGATGGTGTTTTTGAGCCTTCCCTTGTAAATTTTGGTACAAATTTTAAAGCAAAGGTTGGGATAGGGGCCCAAACGTCGAGTGCTACTAGTGCTATAAGGGGGCTTCTGAAATCCCATCCCAAATAATTTTTGTTAGCAATTGGCAACATGGCTGGTGGAGGGATCAAGAAGTTGATTAGATGGGTTATAGTTCACATTGTTACCAGTGGTGGCACTAGCAAGCTAGGTTTATTCACTTTTTGGGATCTAGTAACAGGTCGATGGCTCATACACCTACTTTAGGTTTAGGTACATTAAAAATAGGTCCCACCGGGCATTCCACAAAAAGAAACTATTCATTCCAAAATTTGATAGGTAGCAGCCTTATGGGAAACTCAGTTAATGGGGGACCAATTGTGCTAAATTGAGTGACCTCCATATTTTTAAACAAGTCAGCTCCTTCTGTAATTTGGGGTTTTGGATTCAGAAAATGAATTAAATATTAAAAATATATATCTAATCTAAGGCAATGTACCAAGACATAGGTGTGGGCACAGTAAATCTCCCTTTTGAATGGGATTTAAGGGCCCGTTCAACAATCTGCATGTCCTAGAATAACAAAAATCATAGATGAAAACCTAAATAATCTATTCAATAACATAAAATAACTCTTATACACATTTACTGAAAAGAAGAGTCCAAGACATAGTCTACATCGGCAAACTTATATTGAAATCATAGAAGTTCTACAAATAAACTACTCAGTACAATAATGGCACAGTATAATGTTTTGTCCAATAGCTAAGAAATAGAAAGGCCAAACAACAATGGCATAGTCTACAAGTATTAATATAATTAATCAAAAACAATACAAAATGCCTGGTGTCTTTCCACTTATTTTTCTACGTATATTTCAAACACATTTTTGGAAAGTAGTATTTATAAGAAAACACCACACTACTTGATAGCTAGTAACAAAAAAGATTCCCAGGCAAGAGAAATTATGTCCATCGCAATGATTTTCCTAGGCCATTGGAATAGAAAAAAATTGAGCCATAGAATGCAGTCGCCTTTGAGCCAGATCCATCCCTTGCAAATGATGGCAATGGCCCCAGTGTAGAAGCAACAAAATTCCCTATAGACATGTGTCACTCACCCATGAAGTCAGTTAGGACACGTGGTGATAGGGAGGGGCTCGCCGTTGATCATTTTTTCCTTGGAATGAAAATCCCCATGGAGAAGAAACGTGGAGAAGTCTTCATTACCAGTGTTGATTGTGGGGTCCACCAAAAAGTGTTTGCAAACTGATGCTATGTGGAACGCAGGTGGAGCTCGGTAGAGAAGTGAAAGGAAGTGGGAATTCAAAGGCCCATGTTGTTGCCACATGGAAGCATGGCAGGGATAAGTAGAGAAGTGAAGGAGGAAATCCTTGTGAGGAGTACGTGGCGAACACATGGTGACAGTGGGAAAATCTCTTCAAAAAATGGGCCTAAGGATATTCAAATGTATGGGGCACATTCTAGAATTAGCAAAATAATGTCAACCTGAAGGGAGATCGAGGGATTTTATATCCACAGTAAGGATTCATACTTCATTTTTGGTGGTATGATGCCACCGAATGAAGTTTGTAAATGGTTTCAATGCAACATAATGGATCCATTCTAGAGCACCCAATGGATTTGCTACTTGGTCTACTCCCTAGAGATCTGGAATCTTGCCATGCCCGTAAGGGGAATGTGTACCTAAACATGAGCCACTAATGGAACCTTCAAAAATATCAAATTTGAAGTGCCTATGTGCTTTCAATGTGTCCACAAATGTTTGGTTGAGAAAATACTAAATCTACCCTAGAGGCACTCTTTGTTGATTAATCATTTTCTAATCACAACCAGGCTAAAATTGGTGTTCCAAAAAGTTTCAAATTTCATAATTCTAAAGGAAACCAATTTTTCATTTTGTTCTAAAACATCTCTAGCTCTATTTTCATTAAAAATTGGAGGTATTATGTGATGCAAGAGCATCATGATCTATCCCCTATGTCTGATGGTGTTGGTAATAAGTTGAATTACATCGACGCGAGACCTAGATTTCGGCAGGAGCTATCCTATGTCCCAGTGATCAACCAATGGTGAAGTGTGAATGGTTTGTGTTATCAGCGATGTTGGTTGTTTTTAATGGAGCAACCAGGTTGGTCTCCTATTCTACCTATGGAGTAGCCAAATCCAATCAAGGGCAGCTCAGAGGACCTAAACCAACTGAAAAGATTCAGTCAAAGACTAAGATCTTCTGCACTTTAGGCTCTGCAGAACCAGGGAAGGCATACCCACACAATGCCTTAAAGAAGACCAAACATTGCTTTTTATAGTAGATGACTCCTGATGCCAAGTATTGAGAACCTCAAATATAGCTTTGATTCTCAATAACACAGTACTTGCAGCAACTAGGAGGTAGGGAAAGACATCAAACAAGACTGATTAAATAAAATGAATGTTCTTAAGAAAGATAACTGAAACCCTAAAGACAAATAGCATATATTAGATCAGTGCCATATCCATTGGGCTAGGAGTGAAGACAATATACAAATAGAAGGAATGATTACTTGGACAAATAAAGCCTATTTGAAATTAACCTTATTAATCCCACATCTAGTGATCAGATCTCAAAGACTACTTATCAAATCCTTCAATCATACATATAAATTTCCGAGATGATGAAAGCAATTTAACCTGTTCCTTGAACAAGGGCTATTATCAAAACAGACAATGCAAGAAAGTATTACAAAGGCTAATGGAATAATCCTTGATCATTTTCATTAACAATTCAAATGTACAATCTAGAGGAGAGACTCAAAGACCTAAACAAATTCATTTGGGTTCTGTATGCATCCAAGAACCTTACAATTTATAGGCTATAACCCGAGACCTCAAAATTTGGTAAAAACCTGACTCTGTGACTTAGTGCTCTTTTTGTTCTTCTTTCAGTATCTGGCCAAAGACCTTTACAAATGATTTTGAAATTCCTTTTAAACAGTCCAGGGATTGCCATCCAGCTTAGAGCCACATCAACACGCCACATCAGACCCCAACTGCATTGTGACCAATCAAAACACTCGCTATGACCTTCAAAAACTTCTCAGGTCTTATAAATTCCACTGGTTGGGTTGTTGCAGGAAAGACATTCCTATAAGAATGAAGCCAGGAAATCAATGTCAAATCCGCCGCTGAATTCAGGCGCCCATACTCAAGCCATGCCATCCTTGTCCTAGAGCCGTCGCCATGAATGCTGGTTCAGTGGAACCAGCAACCCTCTCATCTGCCACCATGAATGCTCCAAGTCTTCTATTTTTCGCACGCAAACATCTTTGAAACCCCGACTGTGCACATGTTTGAATCTCCCCGAAGCACTAAATCCTCCATCACTGGTCAGCGTAACAAGATGACACCGCTGAGATGTTACACCGAGAGCCCAGACTCCTGCCAAAGAGATTATCCTTTATGCTTTCAGTCGGTGTAACAAATCATATTCGCCAAGACCTCCCACCACAGATCAAAACTTATAGTGATGGGATCCCAAAGCACACAAGTCAGGGAGACAAGATAGAACTCGCTAAGACCTCACCCCAGGTGGACACCGACATACTGAAGGGAAAAGTCAGTCGGTGAGACACGAAGGGGTCGGGGAGACATCTCCCTGACACAACTAACACCGGCCGAGAAAAGAAGACCTTGGGGAGACAGATAAGAGTCGCCGAGACATCAAAAACTTAGCAAGAGGCTAGCCCGATAGCCAGAAGATACGCTGATAATGGTTCCCACCGTCGCCACAACAAGAGGAATATCTCACCAACAACCTACAACAAAGAATAGTGGAACAGACACAGGTCACAGAGACAATTGGGTACCGATGCCGACATGAACTAGAATGAAAAATATGCATGACACAATGGATTCAAATGGATCACACGACAAAATATGAGCGAGGCAATATGAGGAAGGGACAATATGCTAATGACAAGGGCCCATGATTGTAATTGACCATGAAAATTTGCAAAAAATTATAGTTCTACCAGAACCAGAGGGAGAAACACCCACCAGAAATGAATTCAAACATGCTGAGCTCAACCCTTGTGGGAGCCCACTTATCCCATGTGCCAAAATGAGAAACACCCCATAACAAAAATTTTATCATGAAAAACCAGAGTACACAACTAGACAATGAGAAAACCAGAAATGGCACTAACAAGCGAGACAAGCAAGTTTCAGTGAGACTTGTATTGAAGTCTCTTAGACATCTTGATTTGGTGTTTTTGTTCTCATCAGGGAGATAGAGTGGTGTTGGTGGTTGTTTGGTGGATGTCTCTTAGAAATTTTGATGGAGTGTGCTGAAGAATTCTCAGTGAGAGATAGATTGGTCGGTGAGACATTCATAAATGTCTCTTTCCAATCTCATGTATGTTTGACATTTTGAGGACTGTGGTCTTGGTGGACTGTTGTGTTGAGGTGACCTCATGGTGTTGGCAAGAGATACTCCTAAGTCGCTTTGACTAGGTGTGTCTCATCGACGGTGTGATGGAATGATGTCAGTGTGACATGGTGATGTCAGGGTGACATCTTCTAAATTTTTGGTGATATTTTGATGCAATGATTGTAAGTTAGGTGAATGGGGAGTTAGGGAACTTCACAACCCTACAACTTGGTTACAAAACTCTTGGATCCCACGACAAGCTGATGGAGGTAGGGATCTGAATGGTGTGATGGTTGACTGGGCGGTGAGTTGGTAGAATGAATGAACCCAGTGGTGACATGTGACAAGATAGCATTTGTTGATTCACATCATTTTTGCTAATTGGCTAGGTCAATGAGTATTACGGGCATGCAACGAATGGCTATAAAATGACTTACTAGTGAAAACGAATAAAGATGCAGTCACTAAGAATTATGTTGCTACCCAATAGACCTTGATGATCATTGGATGAAAAAGGGTACTATGACAAGGATAAACCTTATGAAAATATTCGAACATATAGGAAGGGATGTTATAAAAGGATAGCTTGAGACTAGAAAGGAGGAGGAGAGGTGGTGGAAGAGTAACCTGAAGGTTATAGTGGAGCTGAGGAGAAAGTAGATATCTTCGGCTGGTGAATGTAGAGTTGAGAGAGAAGTATTAGATCTTCAATTTGATAGACAATTCTAGTCACAAAAGCCCATATAATCACATTTTAATTTTGTAATTTCATTTTATTAATAAAAGAAAGTGTTTTCTTTGATTTGATCTATAAATTTATGTTGTAGTGAGTATGAGCTTGCAAGGGGGGTAGAGATGAGAGTCCTCCTTGATCAATGGTATCAGAGTTGTTTGTCCTTAATTTGTAAGACAACATTGAATGTGAGATAGTTGCATCAAGACCTATGAGTGTGGGTTGAAGCGAGAAGATCTGCGAGTGGTGAGCTAAGAAAGAGTTACAAAAAGCATGTTTGTTGCATGCATGAAAAAGGGTTTGTAACAACTATCCTCCACTAGAGATAAATCCTTTTAGAAGGTGTAGATTTCCTCCACTGAGAGAAGGTGGGTAGAGGAAACATCTTCTAGGGTATTTGTTGGGTAGAGGATGGTTGTGTGAATGAGATATTTCTAGAAGTGGTGAAGAGATCATCGAATGTGAGGCAATTCACATATGCAAACTTGAGGGTTTGAAGGTTTATTAGATAATTGAGAGTGTGTGGATAAAATTTGAAGGTGTTGATGATTTGTAAACATATCATTAAACAAGAGGAAGTTTACATTTGTGTGACCTAAGGGTTGAACAATTGTTTTGATTACAACTTGGAGAGGATTGAAAAATGGAAAAGAGAAAGGGAAAGAAGACTTTTGTAATTAGATGGGTTCCAAGGTTTCACAAACTAGAGGAAATCAAAAGAATATTTTGAGAAAAATAAATAAGAGAGATGCAATAGGAACTAAATGAATTGAGGGATGGGATTGAAAGGAGGAAGAAAAAGATGCCAAAAGCTTAATATAAATTTTATCTTTCTAATGATGTTTTGACTAAAGGGAAGAAATAGGTCATAGTCGAGTGTCATGCATATGACACCGAGGAAGAGGATATGCAGGTTGAGGATCCTAAACTTGAAACTAAAGGATGTCCACTAGCATAAATGATGGATGAAGATCCAAAGGTGATGGAAACCATAGAAAAGTGGAGAGCAATGGAGGACCTTGAAGAGGAGGAAACCCAAGTGACAATGGTTGAAGAAAAGAGTTCTAATGAAGTAAGAATTGTAGTAGTTGATGATGAGGATCTAATGTTTGATGAAGAACTTGATGAAGAACAAGAGCGTCTTGAGCAAGAGATCACAGAGATAGAGAGGTTGTTCAATGCAACAAAAAAGATAATTGAATTCGGTATAGTGAAGATCTTGATGGAAAAGAAAGAGGAAGAAAAGGATGAATCATTTGATTACACAACTAATGTTGGTGTGAATGGAAAAACGAAATGATTGTAGCTAGAAAATGTCTTTTAGAAGGAATACAAGGAGAGGATTGCAACGTTGTACCCAAGGGTGAAGATGAAAAAGTGGATGAAGCATTAGTAATGAAGGAGGTAATGCATAAGGTATTGAATACATGTGAGATAGTTCAGAATGATTGGTATTTGCATGGTGTTGTAGAGTTAAGTGCAGATGTCGATTGGTGGAGGTGGAAAAATTATGGTGGGATAAATTCCACAAGATTAGAGGTGAATGTGAGATGCATTTAGAGGAGGTGGTGAGGTTCTGGTGGAGTTGATTCCACATACATGATTTTGAGTGTAGCAAAAAGTTTTTAGAGGAGATTTCTCGTTCTGACAAGATATTGGAAGAGGAGGAAAAAGAAGGATGACATGATAGATGCCATGTGCAGGAGCACATGAGTTGTTTTAATCACCTAGGGAGTCTAATGTAGTAGCATCATGTCCCATCCCCTTTTCTTGATGGTGTTGGCAATAAGTGGAATTACATTGGTGTGAGACTTGGGTTGATACCCTATCCTATTTCCTAGTGACAAATGGATAGTGAAATGTGAATGGGTTTCATTATTGGCGATACAAGAAAATTTTGTAGAGACTTGCATTGAATTCTCTTAGACATTCTAATTTGGTGTTTTTGTTCTCATTGGCAAGATAGAGTGGTGTCGGTGGGAGTTTGGAGGATGTCTCTTAGACATTCCAATGGAGTGTAGTGAAGACTTGTCAGTGAGACATTGATTTTTTAGGGAGAGATTCGTAAATGTTTCTTTGACATCCACTGTCTGTTTGACATTCTATGGATTGTGGGCTCGGTGGACCATTGCATCAAGGTTACCTCATGGTGTCGAGGAGAGATACTCCTAAGTCTCTTCGACTAGGAATTTCTCATCAATGGTGTGATGGAAGCAATTTTGGTGTGACATGGTCGCATCAAGGTGAGATCTTCCAAAGTCTTGGCAATGTTTCGATGGAAGGAGTGCAAGTCAAGAGATCAGGAGATAGGGAACTTCACAACCCTATGAATTGGTTACAAAATTCATAGAGCCTACAACAGGATGATGGAGGTAGGGATCTGAATGGTGTGATGGTTGAATGGACAGTGAGTTGGTAGAATGGATGAACCCAGTGGTGACACATGGCATGATAGCATTTGTCGATTCACATCATTGTTGCTAATCGACTAGGTCAATGAGTATTACAGTCATGCAAAAAATGGCTAGAACATGACTTACTGATAAGAACGAATAAGGATGTAGTCATTGAGTGATGTAATAGCCCACTAGACCTTGATGATAATTGGATGAAAAATGGTACTACGACAAGGATAAACATTATGAAGCTAGGCCCACATATAGAAAGGGATGCTATAAAAAGATAGCCTGAGACTAGAAAGGAGGAGAGGTGGTGGTGGAGTATCTTGAAGGTGATAGTGGAGCCGAGGAGAAAGTAGATCTCTAGCAAGTGAATGTAGAGTTGAGAGAGAAGGTTCAAATATTTAATTGGCAGATGAATGTAGTGAGGAAGCCCATATGATAGCACTGTAATTATATAATGCCATTTTATTAATATAAAATAAAGTATTTTCTTTAGTTTGTTATGTAATTCTATGTTTTAGTGTGAGTATTAGCTTGTAGGGGGGGTAGAGCTAAGAGTCCTCCTTCATCAATATGATGCATTATTTGAATGCTTTTCGATTGTGGTGAACACGTCCTATGGGTCAATTTACAAAGAAGGTACCTAAATTCTAATGGCTACGTGAAATTTGATTTAAAACCCATGTTTTAAATAATTGTTTATGATCGCTCACAAAAAATCACAGTTCTAGGTATCTTGGTTTGTGTATAGTGAATTTTTCCCATTTGGGCAGCAAGCAAAATTAAAATCTCACTATTTCCTAATGTTTAAATTGCTAATGTTTAAAATATTTTAGATATTTTAAATGGTATTGCAATGAAAATGCACATGAATTGTGAAAATTTTAAGGAAAGGTTAAATCTGTTTTATTTAAAAGGTTATCAAAGTTTTATAATGTGTAAACTTTCTTAAATCATGCTTCCCTGCCAGCCCATGGAAGCTCTCGCTAATAGCAGCAGAGGGTAGCGGGTGTTAGAAAAAAATATTTGAAATGCAAACTAGAAAAACTTTCCACATAAGAGAAAATCAGAAAAAGAAAGAGCTTTGCAAAAAGATGTGCAAATAATATTATTTAGGAAATACAATAATTATTAGATATGATTTTCTTTATAAAATAAAAGATGCATAAACCTAATCTTATCTTGAGCAAAAAGATAGCTCAGCAAGATAAGGATAACAACTTATAACCTAGGAATTAAATAATGCCTAAGTAAACTTATGTAAAGTGTAATTAAATATTAATTACACCAACACCACCCCATAAGTGCAACTTAGGGAGAATCAGATTATTATGCAAATGATGTGAGATGGGTCCCGACAACAAAGGCTTGATCAGGTACCCAAGGACAAATACAATAATGGGGTAGAGAAGGAAAACCCAGTGGGACAAAACCGCCCTACAATGAGATGATTGCTGCAAAGAAGCATTGGAAGAACATTGTGGAGTAACACTTGAACTGCAATCCGACAAGCAAGGAAAGATACTTTTGTCTACAAGGAACCAAAAATAGAATCATAATAATGTGACAGCAGACACGATGCCACGGAACACTGGAAAACTCACAAACTGGAACAACCCCAGAATCTGTGAAGCAACAGTAGATGAAATGATGACAAAATCTAGAAATTGTGTATCTCGATGCCGATGCCAAACTGAGACTAAAACTCTTCCATGGGAAGGAGTACCATAAAGACTTTGGAACATTAACCATAAAAACATGGCCCTCAAACTGAGAAGGATCTGAACCAATGTAGATCAATAACCATAATCTCTCAACTGAAGTGTGAACCGATGTGAATATGATATGTGTCAAGCAAGAGAAAAAATGTGGCCAAAAGAAACTAAGAAACTAGATAATCTATGTGTATTGCCATCAAAACAAGATGGATATGGAGATCAAAGTGCATGAACACTCTAATCAAATTATTATGCAAGAAACCCCCCTGATGGAACTTTATCTCAGTTCACTAATTACAATAACCCAATGATTGTAAAAGGAGATAATGCAAACATGCACAAACAAAAAATAAAAATAGACCTCATATCTATGTAGAGGACTGAATCATCTTTTCAATGCCACAAGAATGATGAAAAAAGGATCACCGAGTCAAAAGATATGCCCTCCGGAGTGAAAATAACATCTGAGTTCAAGGACCTACAAGAGCTTTGCAAAAAGATGTGCAAATAATATTATTCAAAAAATACAATAATTACAAGATATGATTTTCTTTATAAAAGAAAAGATTCATAAACCTAATCTTATCTTGAGCAAAAATATAGCTCAGCAAGATAAGGATAACAACCTATAACCTAGAAATTGAATAATTCCTAAGCAAACTTATGTAAAGTGTAATTAAATATTAATTACACCAACAGCAGGGAAGCATGGAGGAATTTAAATATTCATCAAAGGGATTTCATTTCCATTTTCCAGGAGGGAAAATTTAATGTTTTCTAAACTTTATAAAGTTTAAGACTTTATAATATTTCCTTCCCCATTAGCCCATTGGAGGAAATGCTCATGGGGAAGCGAGGATTGGTGGGAAGTTTTTAGAATTGAAATATTTGCAATAACAATTGATTAGAAGGGGTAATTAAATATTTTCCATGGCACATTGTTAATGCTTTAAAAATAAATAAATTTGTCTCACAAATCCTGTGCCCACCAGCTCATGGTTGCAAGTGTTATCAGAAAAGGAAGATAGTGGGTAAGTAGGGAAAGAAGGATACGAGCCTTGTTTCAAGAATGAAAAGAATCAAGGTGTTTTTGAAAGTTTGCAAGTGTTGCCATTGATGTCAACTAGTCAAATGGTTATCTACTATTTGTTGTTGGATGAATATGTCAAGGATATTAAGAAAATTGTAATAAAGATATCTTTCAAGTGTCCAAATTTGCTCTTGTGGTTGTGTGGTTCAGATATGTTCATGTTTTTTAGTAGATGTTATATCCATATTTTTGGTTGTTGATTCATTGAACATTGCAAGTTGTGTTCACTAGTTGTGAACTATGTATTTTTGTGTTTCTGGTTCAGGTCTAGGAGAAATGTTGTTGGTTTGGATTTCTATTTGATTAAGTCTTATGACTTGCAGTTATAGAGCTGCATTATCCTTGTTCTATTGAAGATAGTTTTAGAATTTATAAGATTCATGCTTTTAATGGTTCTATGTGTTTTACACTTGTTTAGTTGACCATGTGTGAAATACTACTTTCGAGGATGAGGAAGCATGTTGGATATTTCTAGGTCCCTTGAAGTGTGTCTTTGAGTCTCCCTCATTCTAATTCCACCATAGGATGTTTTGGCACTGGCCTAATTTGAATTTGAATTTGGATGGATGACTTTGGATATGTTTCAAAGTTGAAGATAGTATAAATGCAAGATGAGTTAATGGTGAAACATGACAGAATAGAAGAAGAGAAAAAAAGAGGAGAAATAGCAATTTTATGTGACATTAATTATATTCAGTTAGTGTGTGTGTTAAGAGTTTGGAAAATCAATGTGAATCTTAATGCTAAGTTCCCAGATGCTGTGAGCAAAAGGTGAACTCTATCATTCATGCATGTTTGTGAGTAATTGTGGTGGAATCCTTTGTTGCATTGGGAATGTAGTCTCTTTGTAACAAGTCTTCTTGATATTCTTTGTATCTCTATGGTAGTGATCCCTTTGGGTTGTAGCCTTGTTGGATAGGAAGTCCTTGTTCTGGACAGTGAGTCCTTATTTTAGGAAGTGATCCTTGTTTCAGATAGTGAGCCTTTTTGTAATCATTTTTTATATTCTCTATAATTTGATTTAATCCTCACTGTTGTTTTTCCCTTATTTGGTTTTCCACGTAAATATGGTGTTATTGTGTTTATGTGTTAGATTTAAGTTTTTGCATTGACATTTGATGATTAATCATTTAAGCAATATTTAGAATTGGTTCCGGTGATTAAATTAAAGGTTAATTTTGTGAGAACCAATTCACTCCCCCTCTCAGTTTTCCTAATCAACAATTGGTATCATATCTTGGTTCCTTGGTGAAGAGCTTAACTTCTTGAAGAAGGTCCAAGATGACTAGCAAAATGGTTTATGATTATCCAAGGTTTGATGAAATTAATTATGGTATCTGGAAAACATTGATGAAAGAACATCTGGAGTATTATGGATATGATGTGGAGAAAGCTTACAAAAATCCTTACACTCCTCTTGCTAATGGTTTGAGTACACTTGAAGAAATCAAATCACATGAAGCAAACAATAAGGTGAAATACATTTCAAAGAATAGTCTGGTACATTCAAAGTTGATCAAGGTTCATAATTTGAAGACAATTAAAGAAGTTTCAGATGCTTTAGAGAGAGTGCATGATGGTGATGAAAGAGTTAAAGAGGTGAAACTATAGAATTTGGAGACATAGTATGATCTTCTACATATATCTGAAGATGAAAATGTTAAAGCTTATCTACAGATATTGGATGAGATAGTGGTTGGAATGTGAGGACTTGGTGCTATTATTGATAAATCAAGGATTGTAAAGAATATTCTTAGAACTCTTCCTAATGCTTAAAGTGAGAAGGCGAGTGCTATTGAGCAGACTATAGTTTATAACACTTGTACTAAGGACCTGTTAGGATTTTTGATATCTTATGAGATGAGGAAGTTGAGTCTAAGGAATGGAAGTAAATTAGAGACTACCTTTAAAGCTACACAATTTGAGGATCTAGATGAAGAGAACTTTAATGAAATAGAAGTTAACTTTATAAGAAGAATGAGGAAAGGCTCTGGTAAGTATGAAGGTAAGTTTTCCTTTAAATGCTTTAGTTGTGGAGAAATAGGTCATTATGTTGCAATGTGTCCAGAAAGGGCTAAAAGGGTATGTGTAAAATCATGAGTGGCTAAAAAGTGGTAATATAATGGGTATGTGGCTGACAACTATTTTTTTACCAAAAAATTGATGAAACAATAAGGGTTTTTAAAGGAGATTCTCATCTTTCAACTGATATAAATTATGCTTTACTTTGAATTTAATAAGTAATTATTATTCATTTTCTATTCAAATTACAACTAAAGTCCTTATTAATAGGCTGATTGAAAAACATCTATAGCTTTCAAACAATATCACATTTTTGAATCCAAAACATGCGTCACATTCTATGCTTCACATACTATAGGATTAAAAAAGAAAAAAATAATTTTATGAATTTTTGACCAAGTTAAGGTGGTTAGACATACAAGTTTTTATATTTTTAAAAGTTGTAATAAAAAATCATAATTAATTATTTAATTGGAAAAAATTACAAAAAATATGCATCACATTGGGGCATGAGTGCTCTACTTTTTTCTAAAATCTTACAAAAAAATATTATCATTTTATTGTGGTTAGGGTGGTCGACAGACACCTACTTCTTATTTATTCCCTGAAATTTAAGTACCACTACATTGAAATTTTGAATTTTCACCAAATGGATTTTTTTTTTTTAAACAAACCTAGTAGTTTAGAAACTGCATTCAAATTGCTACAGATTCTATTCTTATATTTTTGAAATAATATAGATAACTTATTCAAATTTTTACGTCAAGTTTCCTAACTCTATTTTTTTTATTTTTTTGCCACTTAAGGGCCTGTTTTTCCCATGATGATCTTGCACATACCCAAAAGGAATAAACAAAGATATGAGAAGGAAAAGAAAGGAAAGAAGATTAACATAGCTTACTATGTGAATGAGAATTCTATTATATCTCATGAGGATTTAGAATATGAAGATCTTGATGATAATGAATGCTTATTCTTGGTGATTAAGGATGAAGCTACTTCTGCTAATTCTAAAAAATAGGTAAAGGAAAACCCTCTAGAGAAGGAAAAAAATGAAGGTACAGTTATCTTTTCCCTACATGCTAAACAAGAGAAATACGATAAATGTAAGTTTTTTAAGCATGAGAAATATGATGGAGGCTTGGTTATGTTTAGACATGAGACTGGTGCTAAAATTTGTGAGATAGATTTAGTAAGTTTTGATGGCAAGCATCATACTAATGATGTTTACTATGTTAAGGGTTTAAGGCATAATTTGTTGTGCATTGGTCAGATCTTGTGTTTAAGGATGAGAAATGTGAGATCCAAAAAGGATTCAAAACATTGATTGCTACATGAAATAAATATGAAGGGAATATCTATCAACTTAAGGGTGCTGATGGATGATGCTTTAGGACTCAAATTATTGATAGTTGGTTATGGCATAGGAGAATGAGTCACATGAATTTTTATAACTTGGAAAGGATCAGTGTTGTTCAGGCCATGGGAGATTTACCGAGAATTACAAATACTATTAATGGTATTTGCAGGAATTGTCAGTTTGGAAAGAAAGCAAGAAATCATTATAAATCAAAGGAACAGTCTACTACCAAACTGTTGGATTTAGTTCATACACATCTCTGTGATCCTACAAGAGTGAGAAGTCTAATTGGTGAAAGGTAATTTAATATGCTTTTTATTGATGATTATTTTAGATATACATGGTTTACATTTCTTAGAGAGATATCAAATGCATTAGATAGATTGAAGGCGTTCAAAGCAATGGTTGAAAATGAAGTGAATTTGAAGATAAAATGCTTAAGATTTGACATAGGTGGAGAAATCACCTCTTATGAGTTTAATATGTTTTGTGAAGTACATGGAAGAAAAAGACAATTATCTACTTTGAGAACTCCTCAATAGAATGGAGTTTTTGAAAGGAAAAACAAAATAGTTCAAGAAGCTTCTAGGTCAATGATTACTAAGGCTGGTTTACCTGAAGTTTATTGGAAATAAGCTATTCATACTACTATTTATGTGTTTAATCAAGTTCAAGAAAGAGAAAATAGTACAAAGACTCCCTATGATCTATGGCATGCAAGAATTCCTACTGTTAAATATGTCAAGGTATACGGAAGAAAATGTTATATCATAAGAGATGAAGAAACTTTGGGAAAGTTTGATGCAAGAAGTGATGAAGGCATTTTTCTAAGATATTTTACTAAAAGAAAAGCATATAGATGTTTCAATAAAATAATAAAAAATATTGCAGAAAGCTTGAATGTGAAGGTTGATGAGGCAATGAATAATTTTATTGACATTGATGGATACATATCTGATGAACATGATTGTGTGAGAATAGAATAAATTGTAGAAGAATAAGAAAAATATGAGCAAGAGAAGAAATATGAACATAATGAAAGATAAGAAGATGCTCCGGTGATGTCCCCTAGGACACCTAGAAGCAAGAATGGAAGCTATAAACATGTTCTTGGTATTTTCTACTCATAAAGACTTTAAGGTCTATTAGATGGATATCAAGTCAACATTTTTGAATGGTGAGCTAGAAGAAGAAGTCTATATAGAACAACAAGAAGGATTTTAGATGACAAATCAACTGGATATGGTGTGTAGATTAAAGAAATATTTATATGTGTTGAAGGAAGCTTCTAGAGCTTGGTATGTAAGGTTAGACATATATTTGATTTAGCAAGGTTTTAACAAAGGTACAATAGATAGTAATTTCTACTTTAAGATTGAAAATGACAAAATCTTGATTGTCGTTGTGTATGTTGATGATATTATCTTCAGAGGAAATGAAAATATGTGCAAGATGTTTGTGAAAGATATACAAAAAGAATTTGAAATGTCTATGTTTGGGGAGATGAATTTCTTCCTTGGGATATAGATTAATCAAACAGAGAAAGGAATTTTTATTTCACAGTCTAAGTATGTGAGAGAGATGTTGAAGAAGTTTGGGATGGATGGTTTCAAACTAGTAAGTAATCCTATGGTGACTAGTTACAAATTGGGTAAATATGAAAATTCACCTAAGGCTAATCGGAGCAAGTATAGATCTATGATTGGTGGACTATTATATTTGACTGCTACTAGACCAGATATCATGCATGCAGTCTATCTTGTGGCTATATTTCAAGAAGATCCTAAGTTAACACATGTTGATCTTGTTAAAAGAATATTTAGATATTTGAATGGAACTATAGATTATGGATTGTGGTATCCTAAAGATATTGAATTTACACTTAGTGCCTATACAGATGCAGATTAGGCTAGATGTGTAGATGTTAAAAAAAGTACAAGTGGTGGTGCTCTCTTTCTTGGATGCAGATTGGTGGAATGGTTGAGTAAGAAGAAAGATTAAGTCTCCTTGTCTACTACTGAAGTTGAGCATATTTCTGCTCCATCTTGTTGTACACAATTTTTATGGATAAAAAAAACATTGAAGATATCACAATGCTATATGATGATCCCATTTCTATTTTCGGTGACAATACAAATGCAATTAAAATTTAGAATAATTTGGTGTTGCACTCGAGGATGAAGCGTATAGCTATCATATATCATTTCTTGTGAGAGAAGGCCATGGAGAATGAAGTAAATATTGAGTATGTTTTGACAAAGGATCAGATTGTTGATATTTTCAAAAAGGCTCTTCCTAAAGATAATTTTGAGTATCTCCAGGAGATGTTATGGGTTATTGCTCCTCATTTCTTGAACTAGATGCATATAGAGATGCATTAGTCATGTGGATCTATGAATCTATCTTTCTTATGGATTGATGTTTTGGTGGCTACCTCTCAAAGGGAGTAAGTAGTATCAAGTGTTGTCATTGTGTGTATTTTGTTGTCATCACAAAGGAGAGATCGATGAAAAATATTCTTTTGTCATTTCCATTGATGTCAAATGGGGAGAAGAAGCATGTGAAAAAGGAAAACAAGTATATACGGAACTATGTTCTAAGGGGGAGACAACAACAAAAATGTATTTAGAGCTAGTACGTTGTCTTTGATGGTTTTTCACATCATGTGTTTCCATCAATGACAAAGGGGGAGATTGTTGTAAGAATGAAAATATTGAAGTTGTTGTGTAAAGTTTGCAAGTGTTGTCATTAATGTCAATCGGTCAACTAGTTATCTACTAGTTAATGTTAGTTGTATATGTTGAGGATATTGAGAAAATTGTAATAAAGATATATTGCAAGTGTTCAGTGGTTGCTCTGGGTTTTGTTGTAGATTTACTCTTGTGGTTGTGTGGTTCAGATATGCTTTTTATTGTTTTCAGTAGATGCTATATCAATATTTTTGGTTGCTGATTCATTGTACAGTGCAAGTTTTGTTCATCAATTGTGAACTATGGTTTTTTGTGTTTCTAGTTGAGGTACATGAGAAAATTTGTTGGTCTAAATTTCTCTTTGATGAATTCTTACGACTTGCAGTTCTAGAGTTGTGTTTCCCTAGTTCTATTGAAGATAGTTTCGACATTTCGAACATTTTTGCTTAATGCTTCTATGTTTTTTACACTGGTTTGGCCGACCTTGTGTGAAATACTACTTTCAAGGATGATGAAGCATGTGCTTGGGTCACCCTCATTCTAATTCCACCCTAGGATGTTTTGGTGCCAACCTAATTTTAATTTGAATATTGATGGTTGACTTTGGATATGTTTCAAAGTTGAATATGGTATAAATGCAAGATGAGTAAATGGTGAAACATGAGAGAAAGAGGCAAGAGAAAAGAAGAGTGAAAAAGAGAAAAGATAAAGTGTAGTTTTATGCAACATTAATTCCATTCAGTGAGTGTGTGTGTTGAGAGTGTGGCAGGTCAATGCAAAGCTTAATGCGAAGTTTCCTAATGAAGTGAGCAGAAGGAAAAAACTATCATTCATGCATGTGTGCGAGTAATTGTGGTGGAATCCTTTGTTGCATTCAGATTATAGTCTCTCTGTAACAACTCTTATTTTTCTTCTTTGTATCTCTGTGGCAGTGAACCCTCTAGGTTGTAGCCCTGTTCAACAGTGAATCCTTATTCTGGCTAGTGAGCCCTCATTTCAAGCAGTGAGCCTTGTTTTAGGTAGTGAGCCTTTTTATAATCATTTTTGGTATTCTCTATAATGTGAGTTAATCCTTACCATGGTTTTTCCCTTATTGGGTTTTCCAAGTAAATATGGTAATTTGTTCGATTTAAGTTTATGCATTGACATTTGATGATTAATCATTTAAGCAGTCTTTAGAATTGGTTCCATTGATTAAATTAAAGGTTAATTTTGAGATAACTAATTAACCCCCCATATTAGTTGTCCTAATCAACAAGCTTGTGGATGGAAAACAAAATGTCTCAATTTTTTTTATTAAATATTGTAAATATGGTTTTCACTATGAAGAGATTGTTTTTAGTTTGTGAAATGAGCAAAAAGTAATATAATCACATTTTTTTGTCTTTGGGTGGATTTTTAAAGACATTGCAAGCTGAAAAATCTTAATGAAGCCTTCAAAAATATTCCCGAAACATTCCTAATGCCTTTGAAGCAATTTTAACAAGGATTCAAATGTTTTTAAGTATTTGGTAATGCCAAAAATGCCAAATATTCATTAAAATTGACCTTTGTAGTGGCTGCAATATGTTTTCTTTCTCCCTATTGTAAAGTATGTTGAAGAGTTTCCTCTTTTCAAGAATTTTTTTGGCCAACATTGTGAGATTTTCTCATTTCTGACATGATTAAGCTACAAAGAGGTAGAAGTTGTGAGTTCCAAATTATTGCAGATAAATTGAATAGATTATGGTTGCTAGAAAGATGTTTGTTAAAATGTCAATTCTATTGCACATGGATGTTGAAGAGTTTAAAATGTTAAATGTATGATTAAATCATATATTTAACTTCCACACTTGGTGAAATTGATTGTATATGGGTAAATATTCTACCTACAAGGCATTTTTTAACTACTAGTAAATGGGTTTTTGACCTCAAAGTGATTTTTTTTCACTTACAGGTAAATTGAAGCTAGTAAATGACTTTTTACAAGTAGGGTCAAAAGTTGCATGGGATATGCAAGTTGAAAAGGATGCAACAAACTTCAGTTGCAAATAAGGAGGGTAAATGGAGAGTAAAGAGGCATTTTCTAAATGCCATTCTATTGTAGAATCAATGGAGCTAAGTGATGCCATGTGCCAACGATGGATTCTTTTTAGGGCTTCTTTTTTTTCTTCTCCTTTCTATAAAATGAGAAGTTCTAATTTTGAGTGGGTTCCAGTTTCTAGAAATTACAATATCTTCTCAACCTAGAGAAACTGAACAAGCAAATGGTCTAGTGTGTTTCTTTTGTGCAAACATTTGAGGGAATCACCATACAAAAATCAATTTAAATCCTTATTTTCAGTTTGAATGTATGTATGGAATTGAGTTTCATCATATTCTCATGCTCTAAATGTTGAGTTTTGTAAAGGAGTAGCCACCTTGAAATATTCCATTTATTCAACTATTATATGAGAATTTATATATCATGTGCAATTTACATGGTCATTTGGTTGCATAAATTCATAAGTACATTGTGTGGGATTACCCTCCTAGGTTTAACAGAGCCTGAAGTGTAGGGGAGAAAAGTGTAGAATCTCTCCTATTTGTTGGCCACTAATCTTAAAGTTCTTAAGCTTTAGGACTCGCTATCCTTTCAAGAATTTTCAAGGTTCAGCTAGAAAAAACACCAACACAAAAATCATCTTAAAGTCTAAAAATGTGATTACATTCTAAATTTTTCTCCCTCCATAAGTTCAAAATTACTCCCAGATAGCTCTCCACATGTTAAATTTAAATGTCAACAACTAATCCATTTATAGCACAATTTTAGAGGAAAATGGAGACTTGAGAAAAGCGACCCCTTATGTTATGTCCTAGGAAAGACTCAGATCAAAATCAACAACAAATAGAGAAAATGGAAATCCTATCACAAACCTCCAAACCATCATTATTTGGAAGAAAAAGGGACTTATATCAACTATCTTTTTAGACCATATTTAAAAAAAAAGACAATGAGATGCCATCGATGTTTTGTTGCTTATTTTCCTCTCAAAAATGCAATGAGGAAAACCATCACATCCTTCATTACCATTGCATTTTGTTTGACCATTTCCTTAAAAAATATGTGATGTAAGTGAGGTTATGATGTATGAAGGAAGATCTCATCGCCACATACCTTTGCATCACCTTTTTTAACTTTTTCCACTCCTTCAAAACTATGATGTGCGATTTACAAATATTTGAAACTTCAAAGGTCTCCATGAAGTGATTTCAACCAATAAGAAGCAAGAATTAATCTTGTTTTAGAATAAAAGTTTGACAATGTTTTTTTATCTACTGGGTATGTGTAGGATCATGATGGGCCAAAAAGTGGCGATATGATGGGTATTTGTAGGGTATGTGGCTGACGACTTTTTTTCACCCAAAATTGATGAAATGAAAAGGGTTTTTAAAGGAGATTCTCAGCTTTCCACCAATATAAATTGTGCTTTACTTTGAATTTAATAAATAAGTATTATTCTTTTTCTATTTGAATTATGACTAAAGTCCCGATTGATAGGATAATTGAAAAACATCTATAGCTTTCAAATGGTATCAAATTTTTGGAATCCAAAAGATGCATCAAGGTAAAAACACAAAGATGTGTCACACTTTCAGCTAACTTATCAGCATAATTGAATTTAAGTATTTCTAACTAAAAATCAATTTTGGTCAAACATATGATCTAGTAAGATTCATTCTAGCTAAGTTAGATACTTCCATAACTTTTTCAACTAAAATTGCTGGCTAAAAATATATGGAGGACCACTTTAAGTCCAATTTACCCAAAAAAAAAAAATTATTTGAAAAACTTGAAGTTTCAATAACTCCTGCTAATGTAAGTAACATTTTTATAAAAATATAAAAATAGTGTTTTGTAGATCCATAAGTGTAGTTTTCAAAAATATCTTTATTTTAATAGTTTAATTATTTTTTTATATTTTATTTTTTATTTTTACTAAAAGTAGGTTATCAGCATAAAATATTAGGTTGATTACTATGCCAAGGAAAAATACAAAAACTTATTAAAAAAAATTGAAAAAAATATGATGCACTAGATAAAAGAATCTATTTTAAGATGGTTTAATTTTTTTTCCATTTTAGATAAATATTTAATATGAAAGTTGACGTCAGATGAAAAAAATTGTTTTTGATTCACACACATTTTAATATTTATTTAAAAATATATATTTATCAAAACTAGAAAAAAATATATCCATGCACTAAAATTTCAAGTTATAAATAAACACAAAAAAATTGAAAGAAAATAAAAAACTTACTATAAAAGGTTTGATGGCCCATGCAACTTCATTTTCCAGCATTTTATCAGCAACAAAATTATACTTTTAATTTATTAAAAACTAGTTTAAAATAATTTATTTTATTTTTATTAAAATAATACAAACATAAAATATACTAAAAAATACATATTTTATTAGTTTACATCATTTCAAAATTCAAAACATATATGCCACTTTTTAGTGATCCAAGTTTAAAAATTGGATCAGCGTTGGCCATTTCCTTTATAAAGTGTGACACAACTTTGTGCTTTTACCCATCACATTCTATGCTTCGATACTATAGGATTAAAAAAATAAAAAATGAATTTCATGAAGTTTGACCAAGTTAAGGTGGTCCATACAAGTTTTTTTATTTTAAAAAGTTGTAATAACAAATTCATAATTAATTATTTACTTGGGAAAAATTACAAAAAAAGATGCATCACATCTGGACATGAGTCCTCTACTTATTTCTAAAATCTTATAAAAATATATTATCATTTTATTGTGGTTAGGGTGGTCGACACCTACTTATTTTTTCCTAAAATTTAAGTACTATTAAAATTTCAAATTTTCACCAAATAGATTTTTTTAAAATAAACCTAGTAGTTTAGAAACTACATTCAATTTTCTATAGATTCTATTCTTATATATTTTTAAAATAATATAGATAACTTATTGAAATTTTTACATCAAGTTGTCTAACTCTGATTTTTCTGAATTTTTTGCCACTTAAGGGCCTATTTTTTCCATGATGATCCTGCACATACCCTACCCCAAAATCTAATCACTGCGCACCTTTGCATCATTGTTTAGAACTAAGTCAACTCCTCAAAAATTGTGATGTGTGATGGTATGAGAAATATTAATGAAAACTTCATGATTTTCATGAACTCCTCTTACCAATAAGAGTTAAGAATTAAAGTTTCTAATAACCTAATTTAAAAGGTTACAATATTTATGCCATTAAATTATTTTAAAACATTTTCAAATATTTTAAAAATTAACATTTTAAAACATTAGAAGTAGGAATAAATTTAATTTCCCCTACCGGCCAAATGACAAAAAATTATTGTGCAGAAACAAAGACCCCTAAAGCCAAAATTTTTTGCAAGTAGCTATAATCAATTAAATAAAACATGGGTTTTCAATCATATTTTTCCCAACAATCAAAAATTACGTACCTCCTTTGTAAATGGGCCCACTAGACATGTTTGCCGCAACCAAAATACATTAAAATAATGTATTAGTTGACCTAAAATTTTGACGAAACTAGAAATGAAGAGCTTTTTGGCCAAAACAAGAAATGGGTTTCCCTTAGACTTTTTAAGTTTGCAACTTTTAGGAACACCAAATTTAGCTTGGTTGTAGTCAGAAAATGCATTAAAAAGCCCATCAGAACTCATCTAGGAAGCGTGAAATTGAATACGAGTACTTCCATATGTACAAAAAAAAAAAATTCCATACGAATTTGCAAGATGACCCTTCAGTTGCAAAATTTTAATCACCAAAGAAGTTTTTCGGGGTAGATTTAGTAGGATGCAAACCTAACCTCCATAATCAAATTGAAAGGGTATAGGCATTTCAAAATTTGAAGGTGCCATTAGTGGCTCATCTGTAGGGACACATGCCCCTTGTGGGGATGGCGATATTCTAGATCTCTAGGGAGTAGACAAAGTTCCAAATCCATTGGGTGGATCTATAACTTCTTTGTACTACATTGAAACCATTTTTCAAACTTCATTTGGTGGCCCTAGGCCCCCTAAAATGTAGAACTAATATTTACCTTTGTCAAACACAGTATTGTTTATTCTTTGAACTAGGCCAAGTCTTAAAAAATTACCATAAATTTCCCACAAACCAACATCACCACTAGCATGCTTAACCTTATAACTTGAAAGGAAATAGAAAAGAGCAATGGAAAGAACTAATAAATGAGCAATTGTTTGAAGGAAATACATTACCAAATAGATTGAAGAAGCAAAACCAAGCACCACCAAAGCAAGAGAGACACAAGAATTTGATAAGGGGAAAAAACAAGAAAAAACCCCAATATTATGAATGGAGGAAAAATGCCTAAATAATAATACAAAGAGAGAGAGCTTCAACCTTAGCTTGCTTGTATGAGTCTTGAAGAATGAGAGGAGAAGCACCTCAATAACTAGAGGTGAGAAAGAGGAGTTAGAATGTAACTCCCAACTCAATGAATGCCACCTTTCATCTATGTGTGTGCAAAGTGTCACCTCTTAAGGAGGTGGTTACAAATATTCCTTAATAAAGGAATTAAAAAATAAGCCATCCTCACACATGTGTGAGATGACAAAAAAAGACAAAAGACTTGTAGGGATTCCTTTGGAATATTCCTACAAGTTAATAAATAACTACAATTAAAGAATAACCTTTACCAAGTAAAGATTAATCTTCTAACATCCCCCCTTAAGCTTTACTTGGGGAGGTTACATCAAACTCTTCAATGGGTTGTAATCAAAGATTTTTACAATGAAAGAGAAATTTATCTTTACAAAGAGCTTTGGTGAAAATATCTGCAACTTGATCTTCACCTTTACAATACAAAAGAGAAATTTGGTTGTCTTCAATTTGCTCTGTAATGAAGTGATGTTTAAGAGAAATGTTCTTGGTCCTTGCATGAAAAATTGGATTCTTTGCCAAAGCAATAGCACTTTGATTATCACAAGATAAAGGAATAGGATCCTTTTGAGGTAGGCCCAAGTCTTCAAGTAATCTTCTTAACCATAATGCTTCTGTAGATGCATTTGTACAACCTTTATATTCAGCTTCTGTAGAACAAAGAGAACTATATTTTTGTTTCTTACTATTCCATGAGATTGCACCTGATCCAACAAAGAAACAATAACCACAAGTGGATCTCCCATCATTGGGATCACCTCCTAAATTTGAATCAATATAACCATTTAAAGAAAAATCACAATTTGCGTCATAAAAGAGACCTTGAGATTAAGAGTGCCTTTAACATATCTTAAAATAATTTTTACAACTTTAAAATGAGTTTGTTGTGGTTTAGACATAAATCTAGAAACCAATCCAACACTTTAGGTGTTTTCCAAATTTGCATACCCAAAATAATGTAATAGGCCCAAATCACTCATTTGAAATTGTTGATTGAGTAGACTTAACATCACTAATCAAAAAGTTAGAACTAGAAGTGATAATTAAATCATTAAAATAATAATCACAATATTATTTTCACTATGCTTAATATATAAATTTGGACCATTTTTACTTCTAATGAAACCATGAGATAGAAAGAAAGCATAGCTCAAATTATAAAATGTCAATATATCTAGACATAGCAATAATAGTTCTAGGTTTCCTCTCACTACATCATTTGTTGTAATGTAAAGGGAAATTGTGTCAAGATTAATAATAAAGGACTTTGAAAATTAGTCCTAAAGATGGTTTTAAAAAAAAACCATAGTGCCTTAGTAAAAAAAAATCAATATCAATAGTCCTAATAATGGTATAAAAACCATATTGCCTTCAAAAAAAATAATGAAACATAAAAGTTTCAAGAACTTGATCCCCATCAATTAAGAAAATAGATCTAAGTTCAACATAAATAAGTAAGTGCATACCATCAAAGTGGATGGAAATATTTTCCATGGGTCCCAAAAAAAAACTCCAATGAGACTTGATAAAATATATGATTCATTATAGATAGGGCTCCCTATGCAACATTACTGCAAATGTGACTAGCACAAAAATTATATGTAAAGGCTCCATTGAGACTTGATAAAGTGATTAACTTGCAAAACATATATAGATGGAATAAATCCATCAAGAAGGCAAATACTCCAATGAGCTTTTAATTTTCAAAAATATATAGATGAAATAAATCCATCAAAAAGACAAATTGACCAATAAGGCACAATATCAGATTAATGAGACACAATAAAATATCAAATTCCCTTTTTCAAAACAACATAATTGTAGTTGAGAAGGAAACACTAGATTTGTTTTAAATATTGTAATAGATCAAAAGCCACAAATCAAGCCACCTTAAGTTATGAAAATTAATATTAAAAAAAATTGTGATGGAATAATGGGAATTGCATATTATGAAGTGAAGTATTATTAAGTATAAATAAGTCATTTAAGATGATATTCATGCATTCATGACTACATGAATATCCCCTTTTCATATTCCAAATATAATTGAGTAAAACAAGTACACTATTATTGGGTTGATCAAGTCCAATAATAAAGTACTTGTGAAGTTATTTAAAAAACAAATTTTTATGTGAAGTAACATGTTGAGATGCACTTGAATCAATAACCCATTCAAAAAGGTTTAGAAACATTCAAACTACATGTAAAAGCACGTCTAGATTGATTACCATTGTTATGAAATTGTTGATTATTTTGATTCATAGGCTTTTTCTCATTTTTCTTTTTAAAACAAGTATTTTGCCAATGACCATCCTTATTACAATAAGTGCAATGTGGTCTCTTAGAAGAGTTAAACTCTCTAGGATCATTGCCATTATTATAATGAGGTTTGGAATTATAATGTTGTTGTTTAGAATGAGGTTTAAAATTTTGGTTATGATTAGACAAAAAAGCATGCTCATTAGACTTAAGAGTACCAAATTGAATTAACTTAGCCTCTTCTTGTCTTAATAAATCATGAAAAATATCATAAGTTAATTGAGTAGCTAAAGAAGGAATAGCTAATTGAGCATGAATATTAGTAATGAATTGTTAAAATTATCTAGGAAGACACTTTTTAAGAATAAGATGAATTAATCTAAGATTATCTAATTTAACTCCTAAACCATCCAATTGACTATTTAAAGCATCAAATTTCAATAAAAATTCATCCATAGATTTAAAATCACAATACCTCAAATCTTCAAGTTGATCTTGAATTTAAATTTTTCTTGATTTATTTGTACTATCATAAATTGTTTTGAGTTTGTCCCATGCTTCATAGGCAGTTGTGCATGTCCCAATATGAACATAAAGTTTGGGTGACATGGAGATACCTATGAGGCCAAGGGCTTCTTCATTTTTAAGATTCCATTTTTCGATTTCATCTTTGCATGCAGACGAACCTAGTTTAGATTTAGGATCTGTAGCTACATCTAAAAGATGTTTAAATCAAAAAATGAAAGAAATGTGAGTCTTCCAAGAATGATAGTTAGAAGAATTTAATTTAATTTCTAAAATTAAAGTTAACATGTTGCAAAAAAAATTCACGACTATATAAAAGAAAATAACAAACTATTATGAAAAAATAACAGGGTTAGACTTAGAAAAAAAATAATTCCCAATTTATAAATTAACTTTTAAAAAAAATAATAATAACTTTTTTGATTAATTTCCTAAAAAGAATCTTATTAATAATTAGTTAATAGTCTCTTTAATTTTTTTAAGAGATTCATTAATATCTCTAAATTATTTAATAAAAATAAATTTTAGAAAAAAATAAAAGTAAATATATAAGTTATTTATAAAAGAACTATTTAAGAAAAAACTTATTAATAAAATTTAAAAAGTAATATTAAAAGAAAATTAATATAAACCGAAAAATTTCAAAGAACTTTTTTAAAAAAAGTAAAAGAAAATTTTATATTAAAAGCACTTTACTTTAAAAAAAACTTTTATTTAAACTTTCATACTAGGATCTAAATAATGAAAAGGAAAAGCTCTTGTAACTTTTGAAATGCTTGATATAAAAGAGCCTAAAGAAGAAATAAAGGTAGTTTTGAAAGGAAATTGGGCGGAACTTTTGAAGGAAATGGGTGGGATTAAAATTGTTTGATTTAAAACTTTTAAGGGACAGTAGCAGGTGAGGGTTGAAAGAATGCACATAGAGGTGGTGTGAAGCAGGAGGGGAGTAAAAGCTCAGGCTGTGAGAGTAGCACAACAAAGTGATGTGGGTTTCTATCTGAAAGAATGCAAAGAGAGTAGTTGATCCAATAGAGGTTTCGATCTGCAAAAGGCCAAAGCTCTCTATTTTTTTTTTTAAGATTATTTTATTTGAATATTAATGTTTTTTACTATTTATTATTGATTTGTTATTTTTTTTTAAGAGAAAAAAAATTGCATTATCAACACAGATGATTTTTTGAAACAAAATAATTTATTTCTTTAAAGAAAATAGTATGAAATATTTAGAAAAAACTGAGCTAAAGAGGGTTAGAGAACTAAAAAAAATGACTTTTTTTAATCTATTCTATTATACAGATTTAAAAAGAAAATAATTTTTACAAATTTGCAAAAAAGCATATTAGCCTTTTTGAAAAAGAATTTTTGACCTAGGGTTAGATCCCTAAAAAAAGGTTATTTTTCTACAAAATGTAAAATATAGTGAATATTTTTACTGATTTAGCTTGATATTGTAAAAAAAAATTACAGATCTAAAAAAAATGAAATATAACCTTTTATTTGAGGGTTTCTAAAATTTGGCAAAAAAATAAAAATGCATGCAAATTATAATAGATTTTTTTTACAGATCTAATATTAAGATTTGTATAAACTAAAGAAATAGATAAACTTTAAATTGAAAGTTGAAAGATAAGATAAACCCTTATTGGGTTTTTGTGTTTCTTAAAAAAAAAGCACTAAATGCAAACAAATTATTTGAAGAATGAAACTAGAAAACTGAAATTCCTACACAATAAAAATAGGTTAGAAGACAAAAATAACCAAGATTAGACACTTTCTCTTCTTCTTCTCTTTGAGAGGGTCTCCAATGGCGTGCTTAAAAGTTCTGGTAAACCTTCAACAATGTATCTCAGAAAATATTAGTAATACCAAGCTCTGATACCATGAAAAGAAATAGAAAAGAGCAATGGAAAGAACTAATAAATGAGCAATTGTTTGAAGGAAATATATTACCAAATAGATTGAAGAAGCAAAACCAAGCACCACCAAAGCAAGAGAGACACAAGAATTTGATAAGGGGAAAAAACAAAAAAAAACCCCAATATTATGAATGGAGGAAAAATGCCTAAAGAATAATACAAAGAGAGAGAGCTTTAGCCTTAGCTTGCTTGCATGAGTCTTGAAGAATGAGAGGAGAAGCACCTCAATAAGTAGAGGTGAGAAAGAGGAGTTAGAATGTAACTCCCAACTCAATGAATGCCACCATTCATCTATGTGTGTGCAAAGTGTCACCTCTTAAGGAGGTGGTTACAAATATTCCTTAATAAAGGAATTAAAAATAAGCCATCCTCACACATGTGTGAGATGACAAAAAAAGACAAAAGACTTGTAGGGATTCCTTTGGAATATTCCTACAAGTTAATAAATAATTACAATTAAAGAATAACCTTTACCAAGTAAAGATTAATCTTCTAACATAACTACAATTTTCAATGTCGCCATTAAGTCTATCAATTTGATATATGCAATCAGATACTAACTGAAATCCTTAACCACTATGACATTTCACCTTATCTAGCTCATTTTCATGTTCCACTAAATTCTCATCCAACTAAACTAAAAATTGAAAATGCTCATGGTGCAGTTGATAGTCAACATCATAAATGTTGACATCATATTTAGTTTGCAGAACAAATTTGAAACTATAAAATATAGTTTTTTCAATAGTCCCATCAAAACACATATGCCTTGATTCATTGAAGTCAATTTTTAGCTCTATGTATAAAAAATCAGATTAGATTGAATGAAAGATCCAGGTAACATCTTGGTGTTATCATCTAATATGTACCACATACTTGAGATGCATTCATTATGCCTGATGAACAAAAAGTGTTCATAGATAGGCATATTCTCAAACTAATATTCACACTCACCTGAGCATTGAAAATTGGTTATACTGTCACATGCTCCAGTGCTTTTGAAATATGATTTATCAAAATCCATAGTATCCTTGTCCTCATTCAAATCACTGTTATCACAACAAACATTAGTACTATCAACATCCTGTGCATCAAAAAACACTTCCATCTTAGGTTTATACATGATGTCAAATTTATTCATCAGAACATTATGTAATTCCAAATGAAATGTTTCAAATAAATACAAATAATTTAGAACCTAACCCTAAGTGAAACTTTTCATATTGAAGATTTGTAACATATCCACTTTTGCAATAAGTTACAAACTCAATACTTCCTTCCAGAATGTCAATATGAACATCTGAAGTAGATTACTCATAAAGAAGATTATAAGTTGCACACCTAGAAAAAGAGTTCCTCATATACCTCAATGTGATGAACACAAACGTAAGGAAGCTAAGGTACATAAACAACTTCCTAAACTAATCTTGAGAGGAGAGTAATTCAAAACTTGTATAGATCTTTAACAGTTACAAAAACATAAATAGAAAAAGCACAAATATCATGCATAGCATAAAAAAATGATTTATGTGGGGAAAACCATTTTGAGAGAAAACCCCACACTTCAAAAGCTGCCTAATATATTATTCAAAAATCACAAATATTACAATATACTTGCAAAGAAATATTCTCAAAGGAGTATCACCCACCAGAGATCCTGAGGCAACATAGTTGCTATTAGACTCTTAGAATACACTACAATATCCATAGCCATAATAAAACACCCTCATAAAATAGGGTTTCCTTCTAGGGAAATTCAAGCCAACAAAAGATTGATTGTCAGATCTATGACCTAATGATGAATGGTCCAGATTTATAATAATAAAATATACATAAAATCTGGATTTCGAGGGTTCGACCCTTGAAACCCTACCAGGGTGAGTTTCCCTAGGACTTCTACAGGGGGTACCCCTTGTAACCCTTCCACACTGACGTATCAATAGTACCTTATGTATTTGCAAGGTTGATACACATTTTCCCAACAAATCTCCAAATTATCAAATATCTTGCAAAAGCAAAGGGAGGGAGAATAAACATCATCTCTTAATTGCTAGGGATCGAAAGTCCCAGTCTTTGAACACCATCTCAACTTCTCTATGCTCATAGGTTTAATTAAAGAATCAACAACTTTCATCAAAGTCTCTACCTTAGAAAACTTCACCCAGCCATATTTGACCATATTTGTAACAAAATGATATTGTACATCAATGTGCTTGGTCCTAGCATGAAATGTTGGGTTCTTGGCTAGACATATTGCACTTTGACTATCACAATAAATTGTTAGCGTACCTTTTTTTTATTCCAATATTTGAACACATTCTATTAATACAAATGGATTCTTTACAAGCATGAGTAGCTGCCATATACCCTACTTTAGTAGTGGAAAAAGAAACCACAACTTGTCACTTACTCATCCAACTAATCACACCACCAGATAAAGTAAACACATAAGCATTGGTGGAATTTCTACTATCAACATCTCCTGCCTAGTCTGAATCCACATAACCATCTATATCAAGGGAAATTTCATCTTAAATCATATTACTATTATAGCCCAAGGAATAATCTAAGGTATTGCACACATATCTACGACTCTTTTAACTGCATCCAAATGAACTCTATTATTAGTAGACATATATTTGGAAATAACTCTCACTTCTTAGGAAATTTATGTTCTAGTACAAACAATAGCATACATCAAACTTCCAACTACACTTTGGTAACGAACTTTGCTCATGTATTCCATCACTAATGGGGATGTTGGACAATCTAAAATAGATAACTTTTTTCCTACTGAAATAGGAACATACAATGGTCTATAATCCTACATATCAAACCTCTATAAAATTGAATTGACATATTTAATTTGGACAAGCCATAGCCTTCTATTCACTCTATCTCTTCTAATTTTCATCCCGAGAATGTGTTTAGTTGTACCAAGATCTTTCATTTCAAATTTAGCAATAGGTTCAAATTTTAGTTCATAAATCATACCTTCTCCCCTACCAATAAATAACATATCATCAACATAAAATGTAATAAACAAGAAATGATCAACATAAGTTTTATAATAAACATAGTGATCTGATTTAGAATTCTTAAATCACAAAATCAAAACATATGTATCAAATTTTTGGTACCACATCCTAGGAATCCATTTTAGTCCATACAAAGATTTCTTCAATTTGCAAACTAATTTACTTTTACCTCTCACCACGTAGTGCTCTAGCTGTGTCATATAAATATGATTCTCCAAGTCACCATGAATGAATCAATTTTCACATCCATTTTCTCAACCTATAAATCATAAGTAGCAACAATAGAAAGAAAAAATCTAATGGATGATATTTTTTCAACAAGAGAAAATATATCACCATAATCAACACCCTCAACTTGAGAGTAAGATATTATAACCAACCTTGCTTTGTACTTCTCAATACTTCCATCTAAACCAATATTTTTCTTCAACACCCATTCGCAACCCATAGGTTTTCTTCCTTTAGTAAATGGTACAAGATCCCATGTACCATTCTTTCTCAAAGATGCCATTTCTTCATCCATAGCAATCTTCAAAGATTCTACATCATTCATATCTAATGCCTCTTCTACTAATCAAGGTTCATCAATATTAGTATTCAAAGCAAAAATAAATCTCCAATCATCAAGTGAACACCTCTCAGGTGGTTGTCTATGCCTTGTAGACCTACAAACAAGCTGATTTAGAGGTTGTTCCTCTTCTTCTGAAGGTTCAAAGCTAGATGAGCTCTGCTCAACTTCTTATCTATGCATGAGCCTTGATTCAAATTTCTTAGGTGTATAAGGAAATTGAATCACATCTTCCTATTTAGTTTTTTCTAGCTGTAATATATCAGAAGAAGGCTTAGTTTGTCTAAAAATAACACTTCTACTATGTATTACCTTCTATGCAACAATATCCAAAAGCTTGTATCCTTTCCCACCATAACTCTATATGATGAAGATACATTTCACAGCTTTGTTCTCCAGCTTTTTTCACTTCTCCTTTGGCACATTTGCATATGCATCACAACCAAAAACTCTAAGATGTCTTAATGAAGGCTTGCAACTCAACCATGCCTCTATAGGAATATTATCAACAAGATTTGATGTAGGAGACCTATTAATTAGGTAACAAGTAGTGGGAATAGTTTCATCCCAAAACCTTTATTCTAGACTAGCATCACTCAATATACTCCTCACCTTCTACATAAGTGTCCTATTCATTCTTTCTACAAATCCATTTTGTTGTGGATTATATGGAGTTGTATTTTGTCTATGAATACCGCAATATTATAGAATATATCAAAATTATTAGAGAAAAGTTCACTACGATTATCAGTCCTCAATCATTTTATTTTCATTCCAACCTACAACTCAACCATTGGTTTAAATTCTTTAAATCAACTAAAATATTCTTACTTACTCTTTAGAAAATATACACATGTCCTTCTACTAGAATAATCAATAAATGAAATATAATATGTGGATTTTCCAAAAGAAGGAACATCTATAGGACCAAACAAATAAGAATGAATAAGATCCAATACGCCACAAGAATTATGGGAACTCGAGTAAAACACAATGTGGTTTTTTTTTCCATAAATGCAGTGCTCATAGAAATCAAATTCAAGATTAGAATCAGACAATTCTTAAATGAGGTTTTTATTTTTCAAGGTCCTTAGACCCTTTTCTCCAATGTGTCGAAGTCTCTTGTGCCATAACATAGTTTTCTTTGTAGGAAATTTTGGTTCAAAAGAAAGAGCCCCCTTGGGTACCCAAAAGTCATGACCATCTACTAGTGGTGAAACCCTCACCTCTTCCATATACTTGTTTTTCACAGATGTACTATTACACTCAACATTGCATGCATCAAGCTTATAAAATGTCTCATATCTAACACCTTTAGGAATCACCAAAGCGCCTCTAACCATCTTGCATCCTACATCAGAAAATACTACCCGCACACTTGCATCTATTAGTTTTCTTATAGATAACATATTTCATGCTAATCTAGGGCTATGCAACACACCATTAATCATTTTTATTTTACCACTAATAAAGCTGATTTTAAATTTATTGCAACCAGCAATATTTAAATAAGAATCATCACACAAGTACACCATACCTCCATCAAATTCTTCATATTTAGAAAACCAACCTCTATTAAAGGTCATATGGAAAGATGCACCTAAGTGAATTAATCATGCATCATTATCTTCATGAGTTGCAAAAGCTTCCACCATCTTCCTTCTCAAACTCAAAATTATAATCAAATATCTTCTTTTTTTTATTCTCTTCTCAGACAAATGTATGGATGATTTATGTAATTATGAAACTTTCAAAGATGAAAATCTATGACGAAATATATATGATATAGTGGTTGTATGCATTTAATTGAAATATTAAAGAATATGTAATGATCTATGAAATGTGATGAAAATGTTATGGCTAACTACGTGTTTATTTTTTCTAAGAGGATATGGAGGAAGAACTTCATGCCTTTTAGAGGGAGAGGGGGAGTATCACCTGAGAGAAAGGTATGGATAAGTACTTGATAGTAATGCCATTTGAGTTCAATGTATGTGTGTAGGTCAGGTGTTGGATACTTTCAAAACTGAGTAATTCAAGTCAAGCTTATTTTTCCTTATAGAAAGATGTAGGATTACTATTATTTATTTATTAACATTTTAATCATTATATATTATTATGATCAAAATTAAAATAGAATTGATCTTTTCGTTATGATATTTACATATATAAGTGTTTTTATATATTACGATAAACATGTATGCATTAAAATCAAATAGTCTTATTGTTTAATATTTCAAAGAAAAGGGAATATGAATTAAACCTCTTTAAGAGGAAAAAGCCTCAATCGAAGGATTACTATAATTGACATATTCTTGAGGCTTGAAAATCCAAATTAAATACCTTTCCATAATTTTTCATATTATAGCTATGGACACTGGAAATGGATGTACAACTTCCTTGTTTACACAAAAGGGGAAGAAGGAAGAGGGATACGATTTCGCAATGCTTGCATTTGAGAATACCTTATAGATCTCAACCCAATGAGGGATATGAGAGATATTACTATGATATATCCTTGAAGATGAATGAAGACAAGAAATGGGTTCACCACCAAGTGTAAACTTGAAAAATGCAAGATGTTTGAAAACACATTATGATATGCAGAAAGATAGATTGAATGCAAAAATAAAATAAAATAGAGAAGCCAAACAGAAAGTGTGCACCTTGAAACTTGTAGAGGCTAGAGTGAAGAATGGAAATGCCTCTAAAATTTTAAATTTTTTGACTTTTTGGCCTACTGGGACTCATTTACCAACATGGGCAAATTAGTCCTAGAGTAGGGTTTGTACCCACAAAGTTGTTTTGGGGAAAAGGGTACTAGGATCTACAAACTGATCTAGAAAAAACTTTCAATGGGAGTCATTTTCCACAAATGGTGAATAAGTCCTGCTCCACTTTTTCAAAAATTTAAATCATTGATCTACACTATAACACCTGCACTTTCTTTCCAGACCGAATCTTGTATATGAATTTGTGAAAACACCTACAAAACATAATATAATTTGATTTTCTAATGGGGGGTTTTCCGCAGTCAAACCCCTAGTTTGGTAATTAAATGTGCATGCAAACCCTAGACTTAAGTGTGTATAAGACTAGGTAATTTGAAACATAGTGTAATCCTATTCTAATATGCAAGAAAAAAATATATAAATGAAACTTGAATGATGCAAGACTCACTCTAGAAGATCCTAAATCACCTCAAATGAATCTCAATGGTATGCAACCCTTCCTTAGGCTGAAAGTAGAGATACAATGGAAGATCAAATCACTTATAAAACAATCCCTTAGGCTTGGCTTGATGACTAGTTGCATCTCCCCAACCTATAATTCCTCATGATTCACCATAGGCATCAATTATCAAACATTGACAATGCTAGATCTTAAGAAAAAGTGAGATTGAAGACCTTACCAAAACACTTGAATTTCTGCTCCCAAGCTTCAACTTTATGGCCAATATACTCTTGTGAATTTGATTCTTGAAGTTTATCTTGAAAGACATTTCCTCAGTATGCTTGAATTGCTTAGATTCTTATGAAAATGATTTAGAAACTTGTATTTATGGGCGTTGCCACCTAATTAACAATTATTTAGATGTCAAATTCCAATATCCACTAGAAATTTGAATTAAATTGGTGAATTTCCTACTCAAACTTGAAAAATGGCCCAAAAGGGACTCATTCACCCAAGGTGGTGAATGAGTCCCACCTAATATTTTTGAGGTGGGTTTTTGGGATTTGAATGTATTAAATGCTTTTTGTCAAGATTTTATATTATTTTTGAGTGGAATAAGCCTCAAGATCTGAAATAATGGATCCTAGGGGCCTATAAATGCTTATTTAAAGGATAATAAATGCAAGGGTTCCCAAGATAGGTCCATACTAGACCAAGGATTTTACTATCTCCAAGAAGGGACTACAATTTCAGTGTCCACATTTAGCCCTCACTTTAGCACCCATATGACTCTATGTGCATATGCAAGCTATAGGACTCTAAAAAGTACACTTTATCTCATAAAATGATATTCATTCAAAAGATGAGAGAATGAAGCCCCCAATGTAGTTATCTACAAAACCACAACATTAGGAACCGCATCCTATAACACAAATTCATTAGTTGTCCAAAAATATTCTTATCTAACTTTTTTGAAATCAAATTCGAGGGTAGATGTATACCCCCCCTTGATTTTGCTTGCTTTTTGGACGTGGAATCAAGGTAGCAATCTAGTCACATTGAATAGGGTAAGTCATATCCAAGGGAATTTCCAAGAACCATGCCACATAATGGTAGATGGTAGGTGATTTTGGGAGAAGAATCACAATTCCAATGCAAAAAAAGGCATTGAAAATGGATCTCTCTAGCATCTGTTATGTTAACTTGAATGAAAGAGCACTTTTTCTAAAACCCTATTTGAACATTCATAAGAGAAAAAAGTGAAGGAAAATATTACTTTGTCTTTTACCTTTTTTTAGCTTGGCATCAATTGAAAAATAGTGAAAGATGTCGAGCAGATGAGACTATAGGCCTGTGAGACTGGATGTGCTATGGGACCAGATGGCACGTGGCCTTCTAGGTGGCACATGGCTGTTGAGATTACAATTAGTTTTAATTTACAAGCCTTCTAGATTAATGTGAGAACTCCATTAAATGCATTTTACAACATTGAATTAAGGGAAAAATTTGTCCATTAGATTTATATGCTTAATAAAAGTCTAGAAAAGTGTGAAAGTCTTTTACAACACTTTACAACACCTTTACAAGACATCATTAAAATGTATTTTATTTACTTTGCAAGGGTCCAAGACCTAATGTGGATTTGTAAAAAACCTCACAACACTAAATCAAGGCCTCATTAAGTCCAATTTATCATCAATTATTCCCATATCAAGTGTGAAAATGTCAAGGTATACACTTTTTGGTGATACATTAAGCCCCCACTTTAGTGAGAGGATGAACCTGCTTCAAACTCACACTAAAGTAGACATTCAAGTAGAGTCCAATCATACTAATGTGGATGACAAAGAATGACAAAGATCAAGGAATCGTTCAATCCAACATTTGCAGCAATACATGATACATGATCATACAATGGCAAGAACTAGAAGGAAGAGAAAAGAGAAAATAAAATGGTGGATCAAGCTTCAACTGTTTGTCCAACACGTTGTGGATCAAATCTAGGTTGTTTTTCAAGAAATGCATGCTCACTATGAGGTGATTCAACTCTTAGCTATCCACTGGGTGAGAAGTCCTAAAGGGTGAGAAACATACACTCATGGCTAGTATGCACTCACACACACATAGGTGCCTATTGGGAAAGTCATGGCTCAGAATGGGATTCCAGCTCAACCATGCCAAAGTTATACCTGTTGATAACTTTAGTAAGGCACCACAAAAAAATGATCTTCAAGCTCTATGAGGCAAGAAAAAATTCATATGCTTGAAACTCATAGAAATTGTAAATGAAAGATAATGTCAGAAATGTTCAAATGAATTTTGCTTACTTCGTGCAAGTTCTCATCTTAGGGAATAACGTGCTTAATGTCTCCAAGAGAGGATGTGTCAAAGATGTATCATGCTCTTGGAGGGAATCAAGCCCAATGAATCCACCAAAGAAAGGATGCATCACAAGAAGAAATCAATCGCACAATAAAACATGAAAAGTGTCGATGTATACCCCCACTTTGAAGTGGTTGCTAACACCATTACTATGAGAAATTGATTTAAAGTACAATAAAAAAAAGACATGAGAGCTTACTCAGAAAACCCTATTCCAAGTCATATATTTCCTATATAAGCAACATCATGAAGGGATAGTATGTCACATGCGAGCCAACTTAAGGCATGTCGTCCAAATCCCAAGCTTGCTCTAATACATTCGTGAAAGGTTAATGACTAGCAAAAAGAGGAAAATACAAGTGACATATGAAGACAACTCTAACTAACCCCGTTCCCTCACTTAGTGCATGACAAGGGTGAGCCAAAATGATTGATAAGATGCATGCTAGAGTGAAATTCAACATCAATTAGAGGAATTAGCTACCCCCACATAAGGGAGACTACCAGTTTCCTTATGATGTTGGATTTTACTACTCAAAGCCTTACATTCATTAGTGGAATGTATCAGAGCCAGGTTTGCAAACGCTGGGGTCTCTGGGTAGTTAGGTCCATTAAGTAACCTCTCGTTTGAACTCTGGAGCTTATTTGTACCTTTATCTTGTTGTGCAGAAGTATGCCTCGAGGTAGAGGACGTGGCCAAGCAAGAGGCCGCGGTGCTGGTCGTGGAGCAAACCGGCGAAGTCCCTCAGTTCCCAGTTCTCATGGTTCTGAGCAGGAGGAACAGCCGAGTCTTCACAATAATCCGTCAGGTGGTCAGAATCCAGGGCAGCCTGGATTAGATGGTTCCTTGCAGCATATTCTTGGTGAAATTTTGGCTCGTTTGGGACCCAAGCCAGAGGAGGAGCCACGGATTGAAAGAGAAAGAGAAAGGTCACCGAGGCGGAGGGAAATAACCTCTGATCAGGATGCAGTTTTAGCAGGCCATATTAGGGATTTGTTGAGAGCTCACCCACCGACATTTGATGGTTTAGGAAGTGGACTTGAGGCTGAAACTTGGCTAATTGACCTAGATCGTTGCTTCGCCATGCACCCTTATGGTAGCAATACCAAGGCTCGGTGCACGGTTATGCATTTGCGAGGCTTCGCATCTACTTGGTGGCGCCTTGAGGAACAGAAATTGCACCTTGATATCAGTATGGTCACTTGGGAATTATTCTTGGATAGGTTCAGAGCTCATTTTCTCTCAGACCATTGGAGGCAGCACAGGGCTGACGAGTTTCATGATCTCAAACAGTTGTCTATGTCAGTGGAACAGTATGAGCGACGCTTCTATGAGTTGAAGCAGTATGCAGGGATTAGCCACGATGAGGGCATGTTGGTTCAGCACTTTGTTCGGGGTCTTAATGCACGCATCAGTGGTGGAGTGCGAGTCTTCGAGCCGAAGACAATAGAAATGGCAGTTGAGAAGGCTCGATTGGTGGAGGAGAATTTGGCCATGGCTTTGGGTGGTCACATTGGAGTGCAGATTGGCAGTGCACCTACTCAGGGTTTTAGCACTCATGGGGGTCAGTCTCAGGGAGCAGGATCTTCCAGAAATAGGTTTCAACCCTCGAAAGGGGGTCATCAGCAGCAGCAGTCAAAATAGAAGAACTTCCAATCTCATCAGAGTGGCCATTCACAGTTTCGCAAGGATCGGAACAGGAACAGGAACCAAGTTCGACAGGAACGTTTTGCACAGCCTACACCTAGTATCCAGTCAGCGCCGAGTCGTGGGAGCTTTCAGCAGTCAAATGCTCCATCAGGGGGCAGAGGTTTTGGCAGGGGTACTGGGTGTTACTCTTGTGGGCAGCAGGGGCACATTGCCAGATTGTGTCCTCAGAAGAGCACTTCAGGTTTTAATCAGAGGCCAGTTGGTTCAGAGCCGACAGTAGGTGATGCAGGGAGGTCTCATCGTGTATTTGCTGCAGTGGATAATCGACAGGCAGACCACCAGAGCACCGTCATTGAGACTTCAGGTGTGTTACATGATACTAGCATTTCTATACTTTTTGATTCCGGTGCATCTGATTCCTTTATATCTCCTCTTGTGGTTGAGCGATGTGGACTGGTGGCAACTAGTCAAGGCGAGAAATGGCAAGTTGAATTGGCTTCAGGGTCAAAGCTGGTTGTAGAGAAGCTTGTGCAGGATTGTAGCTTGAGTATAGGGGCTTTGTCAGCTAAAGTAAACCTCAGAATCCTCCCACTCGGCTCATATGATGTTGTCTTGGGCATGGACTGGTTGAGTGCACACCATGCTGTAATTGATTGTCGCCGTAAAGCGGTGCGGTGCCTTGATGATTCTAGAAAGGAGGTGGAAATTGTGGGTGTTCAAAAACCCGTTTCTTTACGAATGATCTCTGCCATGCAGCTCAAAAGGTACTTTCGTCAGGGTTGTCAGCTCTTTGCTATATCTTTGAGTGACTTGGAGTCAGAGGATAGTCCAGGGGTGTCTTTGGAACAATACCCTCTCCTTAAGGAGTTTTCTGATGTGTTTCCAGAAGAGATACCTGGTATGCCACCTAAGCGTGATATAGACTTCAGGATTGATTTGGTACCTGGAGCTGAGCCAATATCTCGAGCTCCATATCGGATGACAACGCAGGAACTTCAGGAACTCCGCTTGCAGCTGGAAGAGTTGTTGGCTAAGGGCTTTATCCGCCCAAGTGTTTCTCCTTGGGGAGCACCTGTGATTTTCGTGAAAAAGAAGGATGGTTCTCTTCGCTTGTGTATTGACTACAGGTAGTTGAACAAGGTAACAGTGAAGAACCGATATCCATTACCCAGAATTGATGATCTTTTTGATCAGATAAAAGGGGCAAAGGTGTTCTCTAAGATTGATCTCAAGTCAGGATATCATCAGTTGAGGATTGCTGATCCAGACATCCATAAAACAGCATTTCGTACCCGGTATGGACATTATGAGTTCACTATGGTGCCGTTCGGGTTGACGAATGCACCTTCAGTCTTTATGAGCCTAATGAATGGAGTGTTCAGAACATTCTTGGATAGATTCGTCCTTGTGTTTCTCGACGACATTCTGATTTATTCTAGGTCTATGGAGGAACATGAGGAGCATCTGAGGCAGGTGTTGCAGTGCTTAAGGAGTAATCAGTTGTTTGCCAATCTCAAGAAATGTGAATTCTATAAAACCGAAGTTCAGTATTTGGGCCATGTGATCTCTGGTGAGGGAATTTCGGTTGATCCTGCAAAGATCCAAGCTATTGTGGATTGGCCCGCACCCACAAATGTCTCTAAAATTCGCAGCTTCATGGGGCTTGCAGGGTACTATAGGCGTTTTGTCCAAGGGTTTTCTAAGTTGGCTCATCCTATCACTTCCTTGCAGAGAAAGGGAAAGAAGTTTCTTTGGTCCGAGCAGTGTCAGTTGGCTTTCCAGACTTTGAAGGACAAGCTAACTAGTGCTCCAATCTTAGCAGTTCCTGATCCATCAGGTGATTTCGTTGTGTGTACTGATGCTTCATTGGAAGGCTTAGGGGCTGTGTTGATGCAGGAGGGGCGAGTGATTGCTTATGAATCATGAAAGCTTAAGGATCATGAACTCAATTACCCCACTCATGACTTGGAGTTAGCTGCAGTTGTGCATGCCTTAGTAAGGTGGTGACACTTTCTCCTTGGTCATTAGTTCGAGTTGCATACAGATCATCGTAGTCTGCAGTACATCTTTACGTAGCCGAACCTAAATGCAAGGCAGAGAAGGTGGATGGAATTCTTGTGCGAATATGACTTTGAGGTGAAGTATATTCAGGGCAAAGAGAATGTGGTGGCAGATGCGTTGAGTAGACGCAAGCATGAGATTTCTGCTTTGGCTCTTGAGGTTGATTTGAAAAGTCAGATCCTTGCAGCTCTTTCTTCAGATGATTGGTATCAAGCAGTGAAATCAGAGATTGAGTCAGGCAGAGCCTTGGAAGGAAAATTTTCTGGTTACTCTATGGATTCTGATGGTGTTTTGCATTATGGAGGCCGAATGTATGTACCTTCTGCAGAGGGTCTTCGTAGCCTAATCTTGACCGAAGCTCATAGAGCTCCTTATTCGGCACACCCAGGGGTTAAAAAAATGTACGCTGATCTTCGCTCACTATATTTTTGGGCTGGGATGAAGCGGGACATTGCTGATTTTGTGGCTAGGTGTCTGGAATGTCAGAGAGTTAAGGCCGAGCATCACCATCCAGCAGGTTTGTTGCAGCCTCATCTTGTTCCGGAGTGGAAGTGGGACATTATTTCTATGGATTTCATTGTCGGGTTGCGTATGTCTTCCAGGCGACACGACGCTATCATGGTCACTGTTGATAGGTTGACCAAGGTAGCCCATTTCTCTCCCATTCGATCTTCCTATACTGCTTCAGTGGTGGCTAGGGTGTTCATGGAAGACATTATTCGATTGCATGGGATACCGCGCAGGATTATTTCTGATAGAGATCCGGTATTCACATCTGCTTTATGGACATCTTTACAGCGATCCTTAGGGACTAAGTTGAATTTTAGTTCTGCCTACCATCCTGAGACAGATGGTCAGACTGAGAGAGTTAATCAGGTGCTTGAGGATATGCTTCGCATGTATGTCATGGACCAACAATCTCGTTGGGAAGATTATCTGCATTTGGTTGAGTTTGCCTATAATAATGGTTATCATAGTTCGATTGGCATGGCTCCTTTCCAGGCTTTGTATGGTCGTCCTTGTCTTACCCCTTTGAGCTGGGATCGATTGGAGGACAGGGTTCTTCTTGGACCTGAGATGCTTCGTGATATGGAGCAGCAGGTAGCTCGCATCCGAGAGCATCTTGTAGCAGCTCAGGACAGGCAGAAGAAGTTTGCTGATGCACACAGAGTTGATCGGCAGTTTGCAGTAGGTGATCGAGTGTTTCTCCGAGTTCGTCCTCAGAAGATCCCTATTCGTTATGGAAATGGTTCTAAGCTTGCACCCCGTTTTGTGGGTCCGTTCGAGGTGTTAGAGCGTATTGGTCTTGTTGCCTATCGCCTGGCCTTGCCACCCAGTCTGTCGCGGATTCACAATGTGTTTCATGTTTCTGTTCTTAGGCCTTATTTTCCTGATGTTACTCATGTACTTGATTGGAATGCTCTACAGGTCGAGGACAGGCAGCTAGCTCTAGAGCCCGTGGTCGTGGTGCAGCACAGGAGACTCGTTCTCAGAGGCAGGGATATTGAGCAGGTGAGGGTCCAGTGGGACCCCAATGATGAGACTTCAGCGACATGGGAGGATGCTTCCCGTATTAGAGAATCCTACCCTTACTTGTTTTCTGGCTTACAGGAGTAAGCCGAATTTAAGGGGGGGAGGATGTAATAACCCTCCTAGTTGCTAGTTGGACTCATTAGTTTTATGCTTTGATTTGATACTTTGATACATTGATACTATGGTGATACTGTTTGGTGTGATTGGTTAGTGAGACATTTGATGATGCTATTACTCTTTTGTGGACATGATTACTTTATATGATCTTGTGGTTGGAGATTTTAGTTGATTTTCATATTTATGTTATGATGTGATGATTTGATAGATTATGCCATGAGATGAATTGTTAGTATTAGAAATGTTATTTTTATCAATCATATTATAATTGTTAGGATAGACGTGATGAAGGACAGTGTAGCATCACTCATTGCGAGTGCTCTGTTACGCTGCGATTCCTTCTCACAACACAATGCTTTGATTTATATATATATATATATATGCACATGTACACAACTTCGTTTGTATGCAGGAATTGCAGGTACATAGTCTCGATTCCACCTGCTTCGGCAGGACAGGGCGAGCACAAATAACCCAACGGTACAAAGTTGATACAGAGGTGTCAATGAAGTTTGCCCGTTCCATGATGTCAGACTGACTGGTTGCATGGTATTGTATGTTCTGTAGTTGTTATCATTTTTGGTTGTGGTAGTGTTATGTCGTATACGTTGATGTTGGTATGTTCTTGTGTTGTGGTGTTTCAATTTAAAAATTGTTGATTAAAAATTAGATTAATTTGTATTTAAAATATTTAAATGTTATTTGGTGAAAAGCCATGTGTTTTATTAAATATCAAATGGTGACTTGTCAAAGGTAAATAAAATTGCCAGTTGGAAAATTAAGAATAAAATAAATAAATAAAGTTAAATTTCTTGTGCATGCAAGGCTGTCATAATGGGGGTTTTAAAATAATAATAAAAAAAGGATAATTTGGACAAATGGAAAAATTGCAATCCTGTTTTTAGAAAATGGGGGTTGGGTGCATGTAAGAGAAAATAATATAGTGGGTTTTCGAAATTGAAGAGGGGATTCTTTTGGCTGGAAAAATTTGATTGCAATATTTTGAGAATTTTTAATTTGAAAAAAAAAAAAAGGAGTTTGTGCTGGTAGGGCTTTTTGGGGGGTGGAGAATCTGTCAGAAGAAGAGGAGGAAGAGGCGGAAAACAGAGTTTTGGGAGAGCTGTTCGAGGGCTGGTTGGAGCAAGGACTTCGTCACATATCAGCAAGCAGGAGTTCAGGTTCCAATTAAAAATCCCTCTTTCTCTAAAATCTCAATTAAAATTTTTACTGTTCTAGTTTTTTTTAAGCAAATCAGGAAAAATCTAGTTTTCAGAAAATTAGGGAGAAATCTGGTTTGTTCACAAAAAAATATGAGTTTCAAATGATTTGGAAAAAAATCTGGGTTTCAAACAATTTGCAAAAAATCTGGGTTTTAAAACAATTTGGGAAAAAATTTAAATAATTGGGGAAACATTTGGGGTTTCAATTGATTTAAGAAAATCTGTGTATTTACAACAAATCTGGGTTTCAATTTGTTTTAGGAAAAATCGGTTGTTTTTTAAAAAAAAAAAAAAAAAAAAAAAATGGGGTTTCAAATAGGTATAGGAAAAATCTGATAGTTTCAAAAATTGGGAAGATCTGCTGTCTTGAAGGGTTGAGGAAATATCTGGTCTTGCTTCAAATTTTATTGTCCTGGAAAAAGCTTTTAATCCTTCTCTGAAAAAAATTGCATTCCTCTGTATAAACTCACTGTAGAAAATCCTATCTCCCTCTTTATGAAAATCAATTTATTTAAAATCTGTTTAAATAAATATATATATAATATATACATGATGTTGTCTGAAATTTATTTCCAGTTGTGGTTAAATTCTAGAAAAAAAACTGGTTTTATTTTGTTTATTTTTCATTTTTTTCTTAGGGCGAACTGGTCCGTCTGTCCCTGTGAAGGACGTAATTCGTTTTTTAAAAACGAAATGAAAATTTAAAAAAAAATTACATATAAAAAAATTATATATAAAAATTTTATTTAAAATAAAAATTTTATGCAAAAAATAAAATAAAATGAGGGCAGGGAGGGTCGGACCCACCCCAATGCGGCGGTCAAAGTCGCATAGCAATCCTTAGGACTGCTGTGCGCGGTAGCCTCGGCTGCCGTGCACAGCAGTCGTAAGGACTGCTGTGCGCAGTCCTTACATGGACTGCCGTGCGCAGTCCAACTGCGAATGGCCGGCCTCATAAGTTTTGATTTGTTTTTTTTTATATTTGCTTTAGTTTGTTTAAATTTAGTGAATAATAAATTTAATTCAATTTTTTTTAATTTACTTTTATTTTAGTTAAATTTAATCTATGAAATTTTATATATATATATATAAATATATATATGTATATATATATATATTTATATATATATATATATATATTCATAAAAATATATATACGTATATATATAGATAGATATATATATATAGGTATATATATAGATATATTTATATATGTGTTCGATTTTATATATGAAAATGTATGATAAATTATAAGATATATTTTTACATACGTAATGAAAAGAATTGTAAAATTTAAATGATTTCTTTTAATAGAAATGTCATTGCATTGGGAAATAAAATGTTAATAAATTTATTGTAGTAAACAATAATTTAATATATTATTTTCATATAATCACTGATCTTGTTTTTATGAAGATAATATTTGATCATGAGGAAATTGTATTGCTTCTTGTTTTAATTGTCTGAGTAGGTTGACCTGGTGTTTTGAGTTCATCAAATTGTGCGTAGTCTCATTCTGTTTTCGTGTTGGCTTTAATGTCGATGTGGGGACCCGTTTGTTGGCTTGAACCTTTGTTCCAGAGGCTGGTTTATTCTTGGATGTCTTTCTTGTTCTGAATTTTTGCTTTGGAGTTGAAAACTTATAGTTTCTTGTTTGAGGGGATTGAACGTTTGTTGATACCTTTTGGTTCCGAGTTGTTGCGAGAGGACTAATGCCTCGCTTGTACTTGTTTTGGGTATCATGCTTAATTGTTGTGGTTCAACCCTTATCTTGTTTAATTTACTGTTAGGGGTCTTAGGGAGAGTGGCTCTTCGTAGGGGCCGGCGCCTCGGTTAAGAGGAAGTGCACAGGAGAACCTACGAAGAGTAGTTAAACAAGTGATAACTTAAAAATAGAATTAGGGGGATGGGTAGTAAACCACTCAAGATGAAAGAAATTGGATTCCTCATCTATGCATTAGGGCTATCATAGTCTAATAATAGATTGAGAAGGCCGTGGTCGGCAAAGTCATGATCTCGTCTTCATGAGAGGTTGTTGACTCCGCACGAGCTACCCTATGGTGCCGGCGCCTCATGCAGGAGGAAGAGCCAGGAGATCCATAGATGGGTGCCGGCGCCTCAAGTTGGAGGAAGAGCCAGGAGATCCCATGAGAGCTGTGCGATGACACTCTCCACTAGACTTCATGTTTGCCTTGTTGCTTTTGCCTCTGGACATGGATTTTGGACTTGGTTGTTGTATCAGTTTCCTTAGCTTGTATTCATATTGTTGATTTGGACTCTTGTACTAGTGTTTATGAGCATTCTTTGGTGGCTTGTTATTGTCATTGCTTGGTTTATTTGTGTTCTCTGAGTTGTACTTAAGTTTGTACCTTATTGTCATGGAGTCGGTTTGGCAATCATGGTTGAGTTCACTTCATTGTCACCTCTGAGCACGGGGGGTGAGTTATCTTTAATTCACATGGTTGGGTGGAACGTGCTCCGCACCCGTTGGGTTCCCCATCAGCATCCTTGTTCGCAGCTTTTCCGCAGTTGGAGCTGTATCAGTGTTCACCTTGTTGTTCAGCATTCATTGTAAATTGTATCATCCCAATTGGTTGGGAATTTCATTGTAATTATTATATCAAAAATTGTAATGTAACATTATTGCAAAGATGTAATAGTTAGGATTCAATGTAATTATTTGATGAGACTTATATGGATGTATTATGTGGTACCTTAATATAATTGCTATTGGTTTATGGAAGCACAATTATTCATGTTTATGATATTATAATTGGTTACATGGTTTATCATTATCTTTTATTTCCGTTTGTGGTTGCAAGTAACCTCGCGTGCCCCAAAGAACTAAGTGAGTTAATGTGATGTAATATGTTATGTGATTATGGTTAATGTATTATAAGTTTAATTTAATTGTTGTAAACACAAAAAAAAAATTATTTTCCCTTTTTGAGTTCTCTGGGGTTTGCATGGCGGGCGTTACAGAATGACCATGGACTCTATGATATGCTCAAAATGAAGTTTTGTAATAGAATTTCTTTTGAGTTTTTGGAAGAAGGGATATCAAGTGAGCTTGGAGGATTCTCAAAAAGATACCCTCTATATCAATAGGAGAAGGTGGTCCCTTAGTTTGTGGAAAATATATCTCTTGCTTAGAGGTCATACCTATGCAAGACTGTCTATATTGCAAGATTTTGTTCGCTCCTTTGCAGGAGGGTGTAAAATCTAATGAATTAAAATCATTAGTGTTTTGTGAGATGAAATTGACATTAAGCGAAGATGTCTTTGTTTGTTTTGTGTCTTGAAACGGATAAATTCCACTAGTGTCTATGAGTTCGGGATGTACTATTGTTAAAATTGGCTTAGAGGAATCTTGTGTGATAGTGTTAATGTTGATTGAAGGCTTGGTGATTTCTATCAAAGGAAAATAACCAAGATCATGATTAGTTTCTTGCATGTTAGGATCGATGGGGACACAGATCATACCTTGTTCATAAGCACCACATCCTTTTCCACTATATCCAATTTGTTTCATAAGCTCATAACCTTTTCCATAAATCTTTTTCATTGCTTTTCAATTGAGTGGTTGTTTGTTGTTAAGGTCATCAAATTTTGTTGTGTAATTTGTTGTCTTATGTTCTGAAGTGGTTGAGGGGGATGATTTGGAAGGGTTGCAAGATTTTTGTGTTGACATTACTACTTTTTCATGTCCTTTGTCAGATTTTTTGTGTATGATATTGTATTCTCCCATGATTGTTGGTGTAAAATCTAAGGAACCCCAATCACTATCTAATAGCTTCGTGACTTGTTCAATTTATTTTTCACCATTGTTTTGTTGCATGAGTTCCACTTGTGTAGTGGATGTTGCTATGTTTAAGGGATTTTTTTTTTTTTTCAAGCTGTAAGATACTATAAGGCTCAAGATTAATGTCAAGTGTGTACACTTAATTTTTGTAGATGTATTTCATTTTAAAATGGAGAGTAGAAGGCACCCCATTCATTGCATGAATCCATGATCAGCCTTAAATAAGATTACATGAAATTTCATGAGGCATAACATGAATTTGTGTGTCCAATGTGGCCTTCCCAACTGTGATAGGTAAAGTAATCACCCCAAGTGGTTTCTTTTTGATATTGTCAAATCCCTTAAGGGATAAAGAATCAAGTTGAATGTGTGATTTATCAACACAAAGCCTATCCAAAATTTTTATGCTACACACATTAAGGGTTGAGCCATTCTCAACAAGGGTTTACTTGGTCCCTCTCCTATTGTATTGAGCTATGATCACAAAAGAATCATTTTGTTTTTGCACTTCCAAAGGGGGGAGTTCACTTTGGTAGAACACAATGTTAGTATTTATTCCTTGAATCATGGCTGCTATGTCATTTAATTGCACATAAGAAGGCATAGGAACTTGTTGTAAGGCCGTTTCAAGCACAGTGTGATAGTTAGGTGAATTCTAAATTAAATCCCATAGGGATATCTTTGCAGGAGTATTCTTAAGTTGTTTAACAAGATCATACAGAAGAGTAAATCAAGGATCTCTAGGAAAAATGGGATTAAGCAAAGGTAATGGTGTTGGGGTGGGTTGTGGCAATCACAAATTGTTTCTTGTGGGGTATGTATTCAACCAATGGTATTATGACTCAGTTGCTATGAAACATTATGCGTAGATTGGTAAAGGACAAGTTCAGGTTTGTTTGGAGTTTGAGATGTGTTTGAAGGTGGATAAAGGATGAGTTGAGGTTGAATAATATTAACATCCCTTAGTGACTCAGGAGAGTCTAATATTGTCTCATCATCTTCTGCTAAGGACACTATATCATTATTGTCAATGTTATTCTTTTTTTTCATCATGATATCTGCCCTAGGAGGAGAGTTTTTAGGAGAACTACAAACCACATGTTCTTGACTATTAAAGGTCGATTCTTCTAAAATTACTTTATTTCAAGTAGGGGAATGATCAATATTTGAATTGTTTTACTTAATAAGGATTTGTCTAGGAGAAAGGGGACAACTGAGATACTCATGACCTTCATTGATTGTGTTTTCTACTATCAAAGTATCTTCATTGCAACTAGGAGAGATACTAGGAGAAGAAAAAAATTTATTGTCATGATTACCTATGGTTGTGTTGTCTTGTTCATCAATGTCTTGTCCACTAAGAGAGGTAAGAGGAGAGAAACAACTAGGATTCTCAAAACACTCATTGATTGGTTCTTCTACCAAAATATCTTCATTACCAATAGGAGAGATATGAGGAGAGGAACAAATATGCATGATCATTAGGAATTTCCAAGGTTGTATTCTCTTTCACTAAAACACTCTCAGAGGGAAGGGATAGGAAATTTTTCTTTGCATGTCTAAATATGTAAGACACTAACATTCTTTGAATAAAATTGAAAAGCACATGTAACTATTTCATGCAATGTTTCAACAATGTGAACAATGCATATCCAACAATGCAAAACAATTTAATCCAATGTATGCAAAGCTTTAAGAATGCAAAAAATGTATATCCCAAAATTTAAAGCACTTTTATCAAACTTATGCAAAGTTTTATGAATGTAAAAAATGTATATGCAAAAGTGAAAAGTAATTTTATCCATGTGATGTAAAATTTTAGAAAATGTGAACATTTTTAGATCTAATGATGATTTTAATTGAAATGATGTCAAAAATGACTACCCTAAATTGACGTTTTTGAGCTAGATGCATAAAAAAAATGTTAATAAAACTTTCCAGGCTTATAGTATATGATACTAGAAGGCTTAGAAAGAAAAAAAATGAGGTTTTTGATGCTATAACAGATATTGAAAAATCTGGAATGGGACTAAGTTACCTAGAATGGTGAATTAGTCCCAATTAGGGTTTTTTCAAAATTTTCAAAAATTTTAAATTGATTTTGATGCTTTTTAGTTTGTATGACCTAAATGAAAATTCAGTTTTCAAATGTTTTTCAATGATTTAAAATGCAAACTATATGCACTTTCACGAATGCAAAATTTGAAAACCATAGAATGCAAATTAACTAATGCAATGCAGTATTAATGCAAGCTAATTCTAGGATGATGATGGACTCCAAAATCAGAATATAAAGTATTCTAATGGTAGGTTCACCAAAATGTGGATATTGATTTTGGTATCCAAGGTTCTCTTACACTTCTAGAGTTTTTCACCTAAAAGGAGAGAAATGGACCAAAATGTATAAGGTCCTCACTCAAGAATAATGAAACATGGATGAAATATGCTTGAATATAATGTCCTAAATATATAAAACTGATAAAATAGATCAATTATTGAATGAAAATTAAAGAAATGCAAGATGTTTGAAAACATAATTTTGTATGCAAAAAGACCTAGAAAGATGAATAGAAGTGCAAACAAAATAGAACAGTAAAGAAAAAAAAATCATGCACCTAAAAATGTGTTAAAGAATGGATTGAAGGCTGGAAAAAATCCTTATTCTAGAATTTTGGTCTACAAGACACTTCCACCATTCTGGGCTACTTAGTCCCAGATTTGGAAAACTGCATCAGAGACCATTTCAGCCAAATGGGTATCAAAATCTATAGAAACTTCTAAAAAATAGGTACAGTGGGACTAAGTTTCCCAAGGTGGTGACTTAGTCCACTTTTTCTTTTCTGAAAATCCGAAAGTGGAAATGGAAGCCCTCGGTCTACACTTTAGTTCTTGACAGGTGTCTAGTTTTGAAACTGTGATTTTTGGCACTGTAAGATAATTTTTGTGGATATTTTTACTTTTCAAACAAGGAGATGTATTAAATTTTTTTTTAACTTAACCTTTAATGATTTCAAAATCTTTAAGATACCTAAATCTACAAAAAACACAATGAAAGAGAAAAATGTTGAATGTTAGGGCATGGGGGTTTGACTTGGTCAAACCCCTTTTTAGGAAATTAAACCAAAATGAAGAAATAATGTAATTAGAGACTTTCCATGATGATTGATCTTGAATTTCTGCAAAAATAGATGAATAATCTACTCTTGAATGCCTTAGAAAGGTCTCTTGATGACTTAGAATGCTAAAAAAAACCTAGTTTGCTTGACTTAAGAAAATGGTGAATGATTGATGAATAATGAATGAGTAATGAATTAGGGTTTCAATGCTTTTATTTATAGGCAATCCACCTAATTTTCTCATAAATTTGACCCCCAAGGTCGACATGAAGGAAAAATAAACTTACAATATAATTTTTCTTGCCTGAACCTCAAAAATAGCCCAAATGGGACTAAGTCGCCAAGTTGGGTGACTTAATCCCACCTAGATGGGACTAATTCTCCTAGATGGGCGACCTGGTCCCACAAGGGGTCTTTTTCTAGTTGGATTGTTGAGGAGTGAATAATTTCAATTTTTATGTTCTTCTAGTCGGATTCTTTGATCAAAATAAGCCTTGGGATACACAATATGGGGCCACAAGAGCCTATTAATGATGATGTAAAGGGTAATTAGGGCTAGGGACACAAATTTCAATGTGAAATTGTGATTAAATACACTTTACAACATTAAAATGAGGTCCAAATAGCCTAGAAAGGCACAACATCTAATGTGAATGTGTAAAACACAGTACAACACTAGATTACAATTAGGTTTAATTTACAAGCCTTCTAGATTAATGTGAGAATTCCATTAAATGCATCTTACAACATTAAATTAGGGGGAAAATAGGTCCATTAAACTTAGATGCTTAATAAGAATCTAGAAAATTTTGAAAGTATTTTACAACACCTTTACAAGACATCAATAAATGCATTTTATTTAGTTTGCAAGGGTCCAAGAACACCTCACAACACTAAATAAAGGCCTCATTAAGTCCAATTTATCATCAATTATTCCCATATCAAGTGTGAAAATGTTAAGGTATACACTTTTTGGCAACACAAGGATGTCGAGATATATTGGGCATACATCATGCCTCCCATGAGCTACCATGATACGATGTTGATGGCTCTAGTCAAGTGCTAGAATTCTGACACATGTACATTCCACCTTCCTATTGGTGAGATGAAAATCACCCTAGAGGACTTCTATCACATACTCTGAGTTCCTATTTGGGGTGAGTGGGCTCGCTTCTGAGGTGATCAAACATTCCATGAGAAGAAGGTTGACATGCAATATTCCCTGAGTAGACTAGTGCATGAAGAGTGAGTGAGGGAAGGGATTGATCTACCGATGCTACTGTACTCACCAACACCACTGGTGAGATAGATTATGATGCACATAGTTGCACTAGTACTCGTCCTTAATAGGTGGGTAGTGAACCTAGAGGGAGGAATAATACACTTGATATGAGGGATAGCAGAGCACAACATAGTATATTCCTGGGGGAACTGTATCCTAGTGCACTTATACTATGATCTTGGATGGTTTGTGTTTTAGGAGGTGGACAACATGGTACATTGTACACTTCTACATGTTTGGTGCCTAGAGCATATCACTTGTACCAAACCTACCGATTTATCATGTCTGACAATAGTGGGGTATCCTTGGGCCTTTAGCTATCCTCTACAACAGTTCTAGTAGTATAGTGATATACACTTTTGGAGTGTACAATTTGATTGACTGGAGGAGGGTGAGATCCTTTGGAGACCATATTAGATTACACTTCAGTGGCTAGATGACTCTTGGAAAATGAGGAGATTACAATTGGATATATTTTTGATTGGACGACATGATTACATGCTACGTCCTTTCTACTACGATCAGGTCGCATGGTAGTTTGGACAAGTCTAGACACCACTGAGGGCATGACCCTTCTTCAGGAGATTAGTGTAGAGTGCTCAGAGACCTAGTGATAGAGTACAATTCACTATAGAGAATATTGTCTACAGTGACTCTAAGTACTCAAATCACAATATACCTCCAACCTTCAACACTGATAAAGTCGGTGCCACATATGAGTATGAGAAGTGGTGGAAAATATCATGACCAGCTCCCGTATTTCCCATGGATGTGCCTATATGAGATGTAGTACTCTTTTCAAATGAGGGAGATGATACAAAGGATAGGGTTGAGGAGACATTGTATAGGGCTGCAGACATATTTACAAATGTCATAGATGAGGACTATGATGAGGATGCATATCTTGATTATGATGTTCATTATGAAGGAGAGGAGGAGGATGATGAGGAGTACCAGGAGGAGGATGAGGAGTAGGAGCCACCCCTGAGTGAGGGTGATGAGGCGGTAGCTACGGATCGAGCACAACACGAGTGGGGAAAATCCTCCACCATTCATATAACTAGATCATGAGTAGCAGCCACAACAAGCATTAGTACCCACATTTATGGAGGCACTAGGACATCTTCCATTCCCATTACATAGGATAAGGATGATGTTTCACAGCCTACCAGAGATATTGGTGAGGATATTTTATTTATGCAAGTGCTTTGTGCTTATGTTTATGCTCTATATATATATTTCATGATGTGTATTGATTATTTATTATTTCTATCTTGTAGGAGCTATGAGAGATTAGAAGAATCTCTATTGACAGGAAGTAATAGAGATAGTTCCCACGTCAATCGATGAGGAGGTCATAGACTCTGACTATGTACCTCCACCTATTATAGATCAGGACCCAGACTCACTCGGGATATTCACGAGACTACGGGAAGCATATGAGAGTTTGAGGAGGTGATTTCGCTGAGCTGATGCTGCATCAGAGGCATAGTCATCCTAAACCCCAGCAGAGTTTGAGAGACTAGAGTTAGAGGTAGCCAAGATACAGGAAAAGAGAGATCAGATGGCAAGAGTGCATCGGGAGGCCCTAGGGTAGATACGAAGCTTAGATTTTTCTCTAAGACTTGACAGGTCATGATCACAATTGCATACCACCATCTCTCGATGCACCACCAGTGGAGCAACATGAGTATGAGATCCTGAGGGATCTAGTAGCCAATGACTTCATTGATATTGTCTATATTGATGACATGTAAATAAAACATTTGATATATATATATATGAGCATACAATGGTTTAGTAGTTAATTTTATGTGTTAAATGTCAAATGGAAATGTGATTAATTAAATAACCTTCGTAAGATTATTTAATGAATATCTTCATGATTTAACATGCTTTTTGTGATCTAATTAAAACTTATTATAGTTTCTCTTAGATGCAACATTGTAACTAAGTATGTTATGATAAATTAAATTCACCTATGATCTGATTGAAGAACATTAAATGAATATAAGGATCTAATCTAACATAACACACAGGATGAATTTGAATAGCATGACACCTAAATTAATTATATGAAAATGACTTACATAATCACTTGAGTGTTCAAGACATATGCCTAAGGATTTGTCAAGAATGAAGCAATGCGAAAGCATATGGAATATAATTGAGTAGCTCTAACAACATTGCTTTATCATTCATACTATTCAGAGGATTAGACATGATACCGATGCAGATGTGTGGCATTGATAGGTTCTTTTAGAGGTGTGCCATCTAGTTCTATTAATATGTATGCACCCGACCCAAAAAAAAATTCAATTGTGTATGGTCCTAACCAATTAGGACTAAATTTTCCTCTTCCATTTGGATCATCATTGATGTTGCATTGATTTTTAGATAGGACAAAATTACCTTTGTTGAATGTGTGACATATGACATTGAGATTGTAATATCATTGTTTTATGTTTCCATAAGCTTGAATATGTTTAGGAGCATTGATGTGTTGTTCATTGAGCATTTCAAGCTGATGTAGTCTTTTCTTTTTATAGTTTCTATCGTCAATAAGTCCTTGAAGATTGATTCTTAAAATTGTAATATATAACTCTAAGGGCATTATTTCCTCCCTGTCATAGACAATATTGTAAGGTGTAGTCTGGGTAGAGGATTTAACACTTGTGTGATAAGCCCATAATGCATAGTGTAATTGTGTATGCCAATCCTTGTGATGCTTGTTAATAGTTTTCTTCAGGATTTTTTTGATAACCTTATTAGTGGATTTAGCTTGACTATTAGATTGTGGGTAATAAGGTGTCAAAAAGTGATGTTGTATGTTGAATTCTTGTAAGAGTTTCTTCATGCCATTATTCTTAAATGGTGTACCATTTTAAGAGACTAATGTAGAAGGAAGTCCAAAGTGAGCAATAATGCGTTCCAATATGAAATGACATATTACCTTAGCTATTGTAGATGAAATGGGAATGGCCTCTACCCATTTTGTAAGTATTCTATTGCAGTGATGATAAATGTATGTCCAGTGGAAGAAGGGGGTGATAGCTTTCCTATAATGTCTAATCCCCAAGCCGCAAAGGGCCATATCAGAATTTGAGCTTGAACTTCACAAGTAGGAGCATGGGTTGGGTTGCTATGTTCTTGACATTTGTTGCATTTTTTGACATAATCAAAGCAATCTTGTTCCATGTTTCTCCAATAGCATGCAATGTGGATAAGTTTTTGAACCAATGTTTTTCCTCCAAAATGACCACCACAAGCACCTACATAGGATTGTTTCTAGTGCTATGGTTATCTCATATTTTTTTAGGCATCTAAGTAAGAAACCATGGAATGATCTTTGATACAAAACTCTAGCAAGAATTATATACTTAGATGCGAGCTTGTGCAAGTGGGATCAAATGTTCTTGGTTGTCAGCTCAAGAAAGGTACCATTTTTTAGATAATTAAATATTGTATCTTACCATTCACTCGAGTCTTCTTGAGTTGTTGTTAGCATGTCTTCTAATTTATTGTTGATGGAAGGTTTGATGATGGGATGAGTGGTGAATGTGAAATATTTTGAAGGAACTTGAGGTGATATAAGAGAATTTGCACTCACCATTACATCAACATGCCGATTATCCTTTCATGGGATGTTATCAATGGTAAATGACTCAAGCTTCTCTAAAAAGTGCATTGTAAGATCCTTGCATTTTGATAATTATTCATGGTTTGCTTGATATGTTCCATTTATTTGTTTTATTACTAATTGTGAATCACCAAATATTTTAATGTCTCTTACACCCAAGATCAGAGTAGCACGTAATCCTATAAGAAAATCTTCATACTCAATAGTATTATTTGTAAATAGGAAGTTTAACTTATATGATAAGGGAATAGGCTTTCCTGTAGGTGGTATTTGTATAACCCCAATGCCAGAGCCAATTCTACACTTAGATCCATCAAAATATAACTCCCATGTATTAGGTTCAATTTTCAACACATTGTCTTTGAGAAAGGAGTGAGTGGTAGGTAATGCCAAAGGGATGTGCATTAGCTAAGTGGTCGATTAAGGCTTGGTATTTACATGGTTTTTGTTAAAAAACCTTAAGGTCAAACTTAGTCAACAACATCACCCACTTAGCTAGGCATCCTGATAGAGTTTTTTTTATTAAAAAGATGTTTGAGAGGGTCAAATTTTGTCATCACTTGTACTTCTGCATTTAGTAAATAATTTCACAATTTTATGGTAGCGAATACAAGGGATAAACATTATTTTTTGATTGGTGTGTACCATTTCTTA
>VDFB02000015.1:169697927-169923342 GCA_007258455.2 Sequoia sempervirens | reverse complement strand
GGATTTTTTCATGTTCACTTAAAAAAAAATGGGTACCCTTGATTAGGTTTTTTTTGGTGCCATAGAACAACAACCAACATTGTCATAATTCTTTTACTATGATAAGATCAAGCAAGATTATAACATGAATGAGATTTATGAGGGCATACAACTGAAACAAGAGCTATCTCATTCAACTATTCCAAAACAAAATGCTGCCCTCTTATTGTTGACAGATATTTGTCCTTCAATTTGTGTGTTCTTTCTTCAGAAATATGAGGGTTTGGAAATAAAACCCTAGGGGTTGAAGCTTTGAATATTTTGCTCTGTTGAATATATGAAAATCTCACTTTATTTCTGTATAATTTTTTTGCAAATGATATACTCTCTTCCTTCATTTTTGTAGATGTGATTGTCGACCATCTATTCACCACTAACCTGTGTGATTGCTATGACCTTTGTTGACACTGTCTCTTGATCACTCTTTTCTCTCTCCATAACCTTTTTCACTATTTAAGCATTTTTGTTGTATAAAAGTAATCTAGGTTGATTTCTCTTACACAGGAGTTTCTCTATATTTCCATTTCATGAGTGAAAATAAAATATGCTATAGGCCTTTACTGCATAATGCATTTGTGAGTAATATTACCTCTTTATTATATCAGAAATTTAGCAACTTGGATAATTATAGTGATTTCTCTCATGATTGCTTCTAGAAATAAGCTTTTACGCTCTCATTGCACATGACTGCCTCTTATCACTATTATGCATTGTGACTTCCTCCTTGTATTTATTGACTACATTTGTTGATTATGTACTATTGGCATCAAATAAAATAAAATTGTGAGCATTCCTTACTGTCATTTGGTCTTCATTAGTACCAAAAGTTCCTCCTCCAAAAAAATGAAGCTTCTGCATTGAATCTTTGTTGAAATTACCTAATCCAGACTCTATTATTGGTGTAATATTTTTTCCACCAGGACCACAACCTCCTCTTTGACCATGTGTGTTTCTTCCATTACTAGGATCTATCAAAGTTTCTTCTTTTCTTTCCTCATCAGAAGGTGAGGCTTTGTCACAAGCCTCCAATTCTTCAAAGTTCTTGACAACAACATTTGACAGTATCGTACTTGTATCCTCAAAATACTTTGTTGCTTGCTTCTCTTATTTTCAGTCAAAGGTTGAAAAAATCCAATCATGGTCTATAGCTCCCTATAACTAGGTCATTATTTGAAGGAGTTCAGCTGGAGATTTTGCAAATTTTAGGAACAGACTGCATGACCTTCGATAACTCTCTATCCACAAAGTTTTAAGTGCTTCTAAAGGAATAGATTCCTCAACAACAACAATTGCAACTTTTAGAAGTTGAACTCTTGATTGAAAGGCCCATGTTGGACATTCTAACCTCCAACTTGGATCTTTTCTCCTTTTCTTTTCTTTGCAATCAAGGACATGCTGAGGAAATTTTACTTCAAACTTATGTGAGCTTTCAAAAGTGCCATGGCATAAAGAACAGTGTTTGTCTCTTGACCTGTATACCTCATAACAAACTTCACAACTACACAACTCTAAACATCTTTCCTTTTTTAGCTTTAAGGCATTCAAAGTAAATGGTTTTATGCATTCTATCTAGAGCCATTTTTCAAAATGAATGTACATCTCTAGTACGATTTTTTTTTCCACATTGTTTATCCCAAGGTCAATAGAAAATGATCTAGACACATCTATTGTTCCTCCATGACTAGCATCCTCCATTACATAGCTAGGATAGGATAGCCTCTCTGCAAATTCTGTTTTAACCTCCTATCCATAAATTAAGTCAATCTCCTCTCCTAAAAATGAGCTATCTATTTTTTGCAGAACAACATGCAAATGGGCCTCTCTCACACCCCATGTATCCAATGATGCTAACAATGCATCAAATGCCTCATTTTTATCAATGTGCTTTCCTTCTTTTGCATTGCTCTTCAGGACAACATACTGTCATTATGTCTTTGGCCTTGCATTCAATTGTTCTTATGTCATATTTCATCCTTACTATCCATGAGCACTTACTGTCTTCCCTTCAAAATGCATATAATTGTTTCAACACATTGCACTTCTTTATTCATTTTGCAAAGGGAACCATTTGATATAAACAAACTGCATGCCACTATAACTTTACAATGAGATGCACTGTCCATCTTCATTGAGGTATCCTCCTTTCTTGTTTTCACCAAAAGATGCCATGAATGCACCTTAATCAAAGCATGCTTTAGGACATCTATGCATACAAACATAAGTCTTCTGCATATGTCATAAATTATCTAGGACTATCACAATATCCTTAATTATTATGCAAGCCCTTTCAAAACAGCTATCATAAAAAAACAATTGTCCTAATTGTGAATGCATGGTGAACTAATTCTTCTTGCTTCCAGCTATTGAGATATTTTCACTATTTTTTTCCCTCTATGAGATATATCATGATTTTTTTCTATCCTAATTGTGCCCCAACCTTCATGGTTTCCACCATAGTTGCTTTCCTTTTCATCATGAGCCATGTGAACACTATCTCCTCACCTTGATCCTAGTGGGTAGACACATGTCACCTATGTTGGTGACCTAAAAGCTCACCATCCTATGTGATGTGTGGCTATCCAATAGGGTTAAGGTGACAGGGACTTGACAGTACCTTGGATTTTTCCCTCTTTCTTCCCTATATGCTTCATGATGATTTTAGGAATGCCCTTGATTTCTTCTTCATTATTTAAGAGATGCATAATTGAACTTGATGCATCTCTAAAATCACTTACTTCTTTTAGTGAAATGGATCTTGGATCCACTTAAGAAGATTGAAGGACATATCCAGTAAAATGTACTATCCTTTTCACATGATGGCAGCCATATGACTGATTCATTATGAAAAGATGAAGTATAAACTCTTGACAACTCAAATTATATGTTGTATCTTTTGAATCTGATAATGAAAGTTGATCAACTGGTGTGATTCCATGTTGATTTAATGCATTAATAGCATGTATATCTTTGATCAAGTTGCTCAATTTCCTATCAATTTTAAAACATCAGAGGAAAATATGTTGAGCTCTACCCTCGTGGGAGACACATTTACCCCACATGTTGTAATTAGCTGAATTAGAATAGTAACAAGACTTGTCCTAAATCTGCACAAGGAACAAACTGTTAGATAAACAAAGCATATCATAGGTGTGTTTGATCACTCTTTTCTTGTTTTCAGGGACACTTATGGTATGCTTCTATTTTAATGCTTGTAGAAATTTGATCAAATGTTTATGGATGTTTTGCATATAATTTTGATGAGGGATCTTTCATTTCTCTAACAACACCATTTTAATCCAATGCAGGAAAACTAGGAGTAGTGAGGAGGGAGTCAAACGGAAGTAGAGCAACACAAATGATGCAAGGCCAAGTCAATAGGATTTGTCATTCCACTAGGCAATGATGGGTCCCTTTTCATGTTATATGCAATTTTCATTTTGTATCCATATGTGTATGATTTCTTCTTTGCTAGCATTAGGATAGCTAGTTCCTTGGATTGTGAGGGACATTTACACTTTAATGATTATCAATAAAGATTACCTTTGTAACACATATGGTTCTCTTTCTCATTTTCATGTAATTGTAACATGGAATAAAATGCAATCTATTTTTTTGACAATCTCTTTCATGCATATTGATGGCTTAGCAGATTATGGTTTATCTTTTAAATGTTTAAACAAAACACAAAAAGAATAAACACTAAGTTACCTAATTTCAGCTGAAAGCTAAAAATCAGGTAACTTTTTTGGTGACATCTGCTATATGTTTTCCTGCAAAACATCTCGACCAGTGGCCTAAAGCTTATCCATTGGGCACAGGATCATCTAAAAGCTAGCACCACTTGAAAACATCCTTTTATGTGGGTCGTAACTCATCAAAATAGAATATGACACCATTGAAATTTATTCCAACACACCAAAACACCCAAAGAAAACTACCCAAACTAAATGTGTTGAACAACACTTAGGGAAATGAAAACTACAACTGAAGTAAAAACTACTCTATACTAACTCTAACCAACAAAGAAGTTGTTCAAACAAACCCATTAATAGGCTGACTAAAATAGCTACCCCTCCTAACCAAGAAAGGATGAATTGCAAGTTGATGACTTGTAGATAAAACATGAAAAATAATAAAATATGCCCACACTTGTTGCAAAACACTTGGAAATACAAGGACAAACTCACTTACCATTTCAAATTGATCACAAATATTGGTGTTGGAAATTGAATAAGTGAATTGATCTTGATGTTCCAAAGCAGTAACTGCATCATCATTTTCTAAAACAATGGCATAGTTAGCTCTCCTTGGAATTTAGTTGATCAGATCCTTAATTGGGAATCCTCTGGAAAGGGTAAACCCTTTGCTCTTAATGTTGATTTCTTTCTGGAAATCTATTGTTTCTCTGTCCTACACAATATCAACCTCATTTGAATGAGTTGGCTCAGATGTCAGGGATGAAATGTTTGTTTCATCCACCTTATCAAGCTGGTCAAATGTTGCTACTCTAGTCAAAGGTACTATATCATCATTAATACAATAACAAAAATTATCCATATCACAAAATGGCCTCATAACTTAGCCGATTTGAACAATATAAGCATGTGAAACCACTTCTCCATCTGTCAAGTCTTGGCTGCCTTGGATTGTCTACATATTGATCAACACATCTTCATCATATCCCCCAGTGTGTTGATCAACACTTGACATTGGGGATTGTATCATAACTTCACCTTCAATTTCTTCCACAAAACCAGGAAGCTCATTAAGTAAATCAATAAGGGTGTGAGGTTCAGGATCTATTTCACTTGACATGCTAATATTTACCTGATGCTCTTCACTAGAAGACTATTTATTATCCAAGCTTGAAATGAAAACCTCCAAGTCATCCCAAAAAAAATTGTCATCATCTTGTTTAGTATCTTTAATGACAAGAAGATTATTGTTTTCCTCAAGACAACACTCTTGAGCAAAGAAAAGACCTTGTTCCTTTGTATCTACATGTTATTTTGCACTTACAAGTTATGTGATCAAAATCTAATCTACTTAACTATCCACCTCTGCACATGAAAACTCATTAATTGCATAAGAAATGAGTCGAGGATCTCCATCCTTCTTAGGTTCTAAAATTTGTTGTCCTAAATAACTGGGCTCCTCAGCACATTGTTGAAAATATTGCTTCTCAATTTGAAGGTCTAGTTTCTCAAGTTTGACCTCATAAGAGCCTTCCACTTGAGAAAGATCTTCAATCTATTTTCCCATTAGCTCATCCTCCTCTTGTTTGAGCTTTCTCTACTATAGTTGGTAACATGCTATAGCTAAATGAAATGGGTTTACCTTGCTGATCCTCTCCATGAGGATTAAGTCATCCAGATCAATGGGATGCTCTTGAGGGATGATGGAGTGGTTGTCTATAGGATCAATGAGCTGCTCTTGAGGGATGATGGAATGGTTGTCTACAGGTACTACATTCTCTTGCATTGAATGGAATCCTCTGAAACTTGGAATTTCAAAATGAGAAGACTTACTAGGGAATTTTAGAGGCTTACGTTTCTTAAAGCTTGCAAACTTGTACTTGGGAGCTTCTTCATTCATAGGATGATTCAATGATTCAAGACATGTTGGATTGAAACTAGGAATGCAAGGGTTTGACTGGGTTTCATACCTTAGTTAGCATTCCTCTACAACTATCTACTTTGCAAGACATTCCTCATGTTGTCTCCTTTGAATCTCTATCTCCTACTCTTAAATGTATGCCCGGTAGGCTAACTCCTCTTGATGCATGTCAACATCCTGCTATCCTTCAATCTCTAACATCTGTCTTTGAAAATTAGAAAGTATATCATCAATGCTCATGTTGTTAACCTTCTGAGATTGGGAATGTGAATAAGCATGTTGGTTGACATTATGATGATTTTGTTGAGACTGTTGTTGGACATATACAAGTTGATGTGCAAACTGAGTAGGGGTGGGATGGTAGTAAACATGTGGGGAATATTGATAATCTTCTATAGCAAAGGTATTTGAACTAAAAATAGTTGCATGCTCATTTTGATATGGCTGATAATTGGGTATATGAGCAACATTTTCATGAAATGGGGGTTAATATGACATATTTCCATGAAATGAAGACATATTTTTTTCATTCAAGAGACTAGAAAGCTAGAAAATCAATTTTTCTTTCAATAAATTTTGAACATACCTGAACTGCTACTACTAAAACTAGTAAATTCAAATTCAGAGTCGCCAGGTGCATGTAAAGATTGCCTCCAAAGGCAAAAACTATTGCTATATACACCAAATAGTAGCAATGAAACATGTAAAATGAATTGAGAAGTAGTTCACTTTCCCATTGGGCATGCCAAAACTATTAGTGATCCAAATCTGCACCCCTTTTCCAAGCTGTGAAATAACTCAACAGGTTTGAATGTAACATGGGAATGCTTGTAGGTTGTGGGTGTCCTATTTCGAAAGCAGACCTCCAGATTATGGGTTGGATCCCATTTTGATGGTGTCACCTAAATGAACCCCTATGGCGATGCACCTAATGTTATTTCTCAGACCTATTATAGTTTCTTTTAACACATAATCTCATAAAAATAACTCAGCTTAACTTAACACAACTCAAATATTTAACATATCTATGCATAAGTATTTTGTAAGGAGACTTGGTTCTCTTAACATTTCTGAAGGAAAGGAAATCTTTCACAACTAAAAAAGACTATTTGAACCAGTGCACAACTTACAACCTGCATAAATACATGCTTATTCTACCTAAAGGTGCTAAAATGAGACAAGCATTGAAGGAGTTATCAAAAATCACAATAAAATTCATCAATCACCATACTGCACTCAATGAAGTAGCTTCTAAGAAGGTAAAACACTAAATTTCATTAATAAAAATGGTGTTACATACTGCATAAGTCTACAAATTTGAGTTACAATGCTATCCTCTACCATGAAAAGGGCTCCAAAAAGCTACAATACCCTACAGAAAGAAAGAAAGAACTCAAAAAAATTTAGTTTTAAGACAATCAAGCAATTTTGAAACCAATAGCCCACACCAGTCCTTCTAGAAACCCTAGGTTAGATGCAGCACAAAGGCCAAAATGGAAGCTTCCAAAACCCCTCCAAAAGGTCTCCAAAATGGTAAAAAGTCAAGCTTGAACCCAAGTCATGCCAAAAGTGTGACAAACTGCCTTCAAAATGGTCCCATCTCCTCCAAAACAGTCAAACACCACCCTCATGCCTTTCACATGTTGGTCAAGCATCTCCAAATCTTTCACATCCCTCCAAACTGTTTGACTCACACTTTTGGTTTGTAAACATGTCTTCAACCTATTCCACTATGTTTGGAAGACATAAATCTTCAACTAAACCTCCAAAAGCATATGTTGAAAGTTTAATGCATTTAATTTTGCATTAAAAGTAACATTTAAACTAAAGTAATTTATAAATTATCACTTAAGTTAATATTTTACATTTTTCATTATAAATGAAAAATAAAACCATTATCTCAACCACCCCTAAATACATCAAAGTTAACTCACCATTATCTTGCATTTTAAAATAACATATGTAATTGAGTGATTTATAAAATACCACTTAATTAAAATGTCACATAGTTTAAAATCAATTCAAAACTAAAAATAAAGCATGGTCTCAATGTGAGATAATAACATAAGTCTTGAAAGATTTATACTCAAAGTGACGGGAGGCTGAAACAAAGTCCTAAGTCTTTGAAGCCCTGCAACTTTCAAAGAGACACTAAAATCACTAAGGCACAAATGATGGAGTCTTCAAAATACTTGGCAAAAGTTACTAAGGCATAAGCCTAGGTTCAACCTAGACACAAGGCATTAGTTAAGGCCTTCTTTGACTAAAATCAATGTGACAAAAGTCCCATCAAATTAGGGCACAATGAAACCCTAAACACAACAAAGAAAAATGAAAAAAAACATTCATTTCCTTACATCGAGCTTTCTAGAAGCTCTCAATCACCATAGGGTTTCAAGGGTGGCATTTCCATGGTGATTTCATGGCAGATCCTATGGGATTTCTTAGACAAAAAGCTGAAAAAATGAGGTAAAAGATCCTTTTCAATAGAATTTTTTTTTTCACACCATTTGAAAGCTATTTTAGCTTTTAATGTCGCAGTCTCCTTGTGCTTTTCTGATGCAAAATTTTCTTTCCTTGTTTGTGGGATTTTTTCTTGCTTCTAGCTGCCATGGAAATGATTTTTTGAAGCTCCCAGAGGTGTTTCATGGTGAAAAGAAATAAGTTGAGCTCAGGTAAGCTCCATCTACCATATACCCTAACTTTTCTCCATTACTTTCTACAAATTTTTTGCTCATTTCGAGCCCTCTAGTATTAGAAACCTGTGGGTAATTGTTGCCTCCCATGCATACACTTGTAGAAATTTGACATTCTCTGTGTAAACATCAAGCTCTTTCATTTTATCAAAATGAACATGTTTTCATTCTTGTGGAAAACTCAAGGTCACCTTTCCATTTTTCTCTGTAGATTTAAAAAAAAACATGGCACTTTATTTATGTTCATTGTGGCAGTTGTTTTGCTATTATAAAATGTGCAGATCGTAATATGAATGAGATTCAATGAGAAGGTGGTTTATATCTGAAACAAAACTATCTTTATCAACCGTTCCACAAGACAATGTTACCCTGTAAAGAGAAAACAACCTGTAAAAAAGAAATGATTCAATTCCATTGCACGATATGGCTATGAGTCAAAGACTCTATGCATCCTTCCATTATTTCATGGAAATCCCTTCAATCATGCCCATGGCTTTGGGATTTTTTCATTTTCACTTAAAAAATACATGGTTACCCTTGATTTGTTTTTTTTTTGGTGCCATAGAGTAGCAGCCAGCATTGTCATAATTCTTTTACTATGATAAGATCAAGCAAGATTATAACATGAATGAGATTTATGAGGGTGTACAATTGAAACAAGAGCTATCACATTCAACTGTTCCAAAAGAAAATGTTGCCCTCTTATTGTTGACAAATATTTTTCCTTAAATTTATGTGTTCTTTGAACAGAAATATGAGGGTTTGGAAATAAAACACTAGGGGTTGAAGCTTTGAATCTTTTGCTCTGTTGAATATATGAAAATCTCACTTTATTTATGTATAATTTTTTTGCAAATGATATACTCTCTTCCTTCATTTATGTAGATGTGATTGTCCACCATCTATTCAGCACTACCTTGTGTGATTTTTTTGACCTCTATTGACACTGTCTCTTGATCACTCGCTGCTTTCTCCATAACCTTTTTCACTATTTATGCATTTCTTTTGTATAAAAGAAATTCGGTTTGGTTTCTCTTACACCAGAGCTTATCTATATTTCCATTTCATGAGTGAAAAGAAAATATGCTACAGTTCTTTACTGCATAATGTATTTGTGAGTAATATTACCTCTTTATTGTATTAGAAAGTTAGCAACTTGGAAAATTATAGTGATTTCTCTCATGATTGCTTCTAGAAATAAGCTTTTATGCTCTCATGGCACATGACTACCCCTTATCATTATTATGCATTATGACTACTTCCTTATATTTATTGTCTCCATTTGTTGATTATGTACTATTGGCATCAAAAAAAAAAATTGTGAGCATACCTTACTGTATTTTGGTCTTCATTAGTACCAAAAGTTCCTCCTTTAGAAAAATGATGCTTCCGCTTTGAATCTTTGTTGAAATTACCCAATCTAGACTTTATTCTTGGTGTAATATTTTTTCCACCATGACCACGACCTCGAGGTCGACCTCCTCTTCGACCACGCGTGTTTTTTCCATTAGTAGGATCTGTTGAAGTGTCTTCTTTTATTTCCTCTTCAAAAGGTGAGGCTTTGTCACAAGCCTCCAATTCTTGAAAGTTCTTGACAACAACATTTGACAGTATCTTACTTGTATCCTCAAAATCATTTGATACTTTCTTCTATGCTTTTTGGTCAAAGGTTAAACAAATCCAATCATAGTCTATAGCTCCCTCTAACTGTGTTATGATCTAAAGGAGTTCATTTGGAGATGTTGTAGATTTTAGGAACAGGTCCCATGACCTCCAATAACTCTCTATCCAAAAAAATTTAAGATATTTTGAAGGAATAAATGCCTCAACTACAGTAATCACAACTTTTATAAGTTGAACTCTTGATGGCAAGGCCCACATTGAAACTTCTAACCTCCAACTTGGATATTTTCTCCTTTTCTTTTCTTCACAGTCAAAGACATGCTGAGGAAATTTTACTTCAAACTTATGTGAGCTTTCAAACGTGCCATGGCATAAAGAACAATGTTTGTCTCTTGACCAATATACCTTTTAACAAACTTCACAACTACGCAACAACTCTAAACATCTTTCCTTTTTCAACTTTAAGGCATTCAAAGTAGATGGTTTTATGCATTCTATCTAGAGCCATTTTTCAAAATCAATGCACATCTCCAGTGCATGTTTTTTTTCCAAATTGTTTCTCCCAAGGTCAATAGAAAATGATCTAGACACATCTATTATGCCTCCATGACTAGAATCCTCCATTACACAACTAGGAAAGTATGGCCTCTCGACAAATTCTATTTTAACCTCCTATCCAAAAATTAAGTCAATCTCCTCTCCTAAAAATGAACACTTTCTAACAGCTTGTTTAAATGAGCTCTCTAATTTCTGCAAGACAACATGCAAATGGGCCTCTCTCACACCCCATGTATCCAGTGATGCTAACAATTCATCAAATTCCTCATCTATCTCAATGTGCTTTCCTTATTTTACATTGCTCTTCAAGACAACATATTGTCATGATGGCTTTGGCCTTGCATTCAATTGTTCTTATGCGATATTCTATCCTTACTATCCATGAGCACTTACTATCTTCCCCTCAAAATGCATATAATTTTTCAACACATTGCACTTCTTTATTCATTTTGCAAAGGGAACCATTTGATATAAACAAACTGCATGTCATTGTAACTTGACAATGAGATGCACTGTCCATCTTCATTGAGGTATCCTCCTTTCTTGTTTTCACCAAAAGATGCCATGAATGCACCTTACTCAAAGCATGCTTTAGGACATCTATGCATACAAACATAAGTCTTTTGCATATGTCATAAATTATCTAGGACTATCACAATATCCTTAATTATTATGCAAGCCCTTTCAAAACAGCTACCATAAAAAAATAATTGTCCTAATTGTGAATGCATGGTGAACTAATTCTTCTTACTTCCAACTATTGAGATATTTTCACTATTTTTTTCCCTCTATGAGATATATCATGATTTTTTTCTATCCTAATTGTGCCCCAACCTTCATGGTTTCCACTATAGTTGCTTTCCTTTTGATCATGAGCCATGTGAACACTATCTCCTCACCTTGATCCTAGTGGGCAGACACATGTCACCTATGTTGGTGACCTAAAAGCTCACCATCCTATGTGATGTGTGGCTATCCAATAGGGTTAAGGTGACAGGGACTTGACAGTACCTTGGATTTTTCCCTCTTTCTTCCCTATATGCTTCATGATGATTTCAGGAATGCCCTTTATTTCTTCTTCATCATTTAAGAGATGTGTAATTGAACTTGATGCATCTATGATTAAACTTGATGCATCTCTAAAATCACTTACTTCTTTTAATGAAATGGATCTTGGATCCACTTAAGAAGATTGAAGGACATACCCATTAAAATGTACCTTTCTTTTGACATGATGACAGCCATATGACTGATTCATTATGAAAAGATGAAGTATAAACTCTTGATAGCTCAAATTATATGTTGCATCTTTTGAATTTGATAATGAAAGTTGATCAACTAGTGTGATTCCATGTTGATTTAATGCATTAATAGAATGTATATCTTTGATCAAGTTGCTCAATTTCCTACCCCTTTTAAAACATCAGAGGGCAATATATTGAGCTCTACCCTCCTGGGAGCCACATTTAACCCACATGTTGTAATTAGCTGAATCAGAACAGTAAGAAGACTTGTCCTAAATCTACACAAGGAACAAACTGTTAGATAAACAAATCATATCATAGGTGTGTTTAATCACTCTTTTCTTGTTTTTAGGGACACTTATGGTATGCTGCTATTTTAATGCTTGTAGACATTTGATCACACATTTATGGAATTTTTGCACATAATTTTGATGAGGTATCTCTCATTTCTTTAACAACACCATTTTAATCCAATTCAGGAAAACTAGGAGCAGTGAGGAGGGAGTCAAACGAAAGTAGAGCAGAAAAGATGATGCAAGGCCAAGTCAACAGGATTCATCATTCCACCAGGCAATGATGGGTCCCTTTTCATGTTATATGCAATTTTCATTTTGTATCCATATGCATATGATTTCTTGTTTACTAGCATTAGGATAGCTAGTTCCCTGGCTTGTGAGGGACATTTACACTTTCATGATTATCAATAAAGATTACATTTGTAACACATATGGTTCTCTTTGTCATTTGCATGTAATTGTAACATGGAATAAAATGAAATCTATTTCTTTGGAAATCTCTTTCATGCATATTGATGGCTTACAAGATTATGGTTTATCTTTTAAATGTTTAAATAAAACACAAAAAGAATAAATACTAAGTTACCTGATTTTAGTTGAAAGCTAAAAATTAGGTAACAAATATATCAGTGGATTGACAATAAATATTCAAGAAGAATTGAGCCTGGTAAAGATGACATCAGTTGAGGAAGCATGGATGTGAAGGATATAAAGCATTTGAGTGTCATTAAGGAATTACCATAAAGAAACTTGAGCATACCAAAAGAATAGCTTATATGGATGAAGAACATATCTAGAATCCCCTAATTTAGTTGGGAGACCTGAGAAAGGTGAATCATTGGTGATGAGGAGATCTTTGATGCATGAAGAAGTGACTGACAAACCACCACAAAGGAAGAATTTATTCAAAACAAGAAGTAAGTCTGGAGGAAAGGTATGTAAAGTTATCATTGATAGTGGTAGTATTGATAATCTAGTTTTAGAGGAAATGGTAATCAAGTTGAAATTGGAGAAATTGAAGCATACAAAACCTTATAGGATATCATGGATTCAATATGAGCATAAGATATTAGTGAGTGTGGTACTTAAAAAATCCATGGTCATTTTGTCAAATTTTTGAGTCTCTTGAGCACTAGGGTTCTATCCTAGGGCTTAAAACCCCTTAAAGCCTTCATCATTTGCATAAAAATTTCCTAAAACTTAGATATGTTTTATTTCATCATTGACATCTTGCACCTACTTAGTCTTGGGACCTTTAGGTTATAACTTAAATTCATCATTTCCTATCTTCCCAATGTGGCCCCCTTTTAATTTTTGATCATTTCCCTATGTCCGTGAGTCAAATTATATGTTACCCAATTCCTAATTACCTAGGTGATGACCACCTTTTAAAACAACCTTTTTCGCACATGCTAAGTCTCGCTTTATGTTGTTTATATCTCCCATCATTGAAACCATTTGCTCCATCAGTTTCATTTCTATGATGAGTGATGAGATCCTTGCATCGCATATCACTGTAACCCTTTTGGCCTATCATTTTATTACCGTGATATGCAATGGCTTATCCTTTACATCGCTCATCATTGAAGTCCTTTAGCTCCCTTTATCCATATCCACAATAAGTGATGGATATGGTGGGGTATGATGTTGATGTGATGGACAGGTGGGAAGAGCTTGCTAGCCCACAGTGTTGTGGTGGGACCTTCTTTTCACTTGGTGGGGGAGTGGGAAGGTGACATATCGCTTGGTGGGACTTGATGTGGGTCAAGTGGCAGAGTTCATTCTATTGGGAGGACTCTAGGTGGCTTCACCATGATGTGTGATTATTTCCCTGATATTGCTTCTTAGAAATGAAGGGTTTAGATCTAATCAACAATATTAGATGATGGAGCATTCATAGTTCCCTTACTTCACATCACTGTTGTGAGGCAAGGTGATTTGGTGATATCCACGATGAGTGAATGGGGTGGTGTCAAAGAGATAGGGTGACATTAGATTAGGGTAAAATATAGTCCCTTCAACATCCCAATGACACAAAGGATGGTCTAGATTTAAAGATAGAATTCAATAGTGATGTTTTAAACTTGCATTGGGGTTTGGTCAAAATCATCCATCCCAGTTCTAATGGTTGGCATTTGAACTTTAATAGCTAGTTGCTCCTATTCACAAATGATGATAGAGCATTAATGGCACAACTACATTTGAGCTACCAGATCGATCCAGAATGCCTCCAAATCGATTTCTTGTGATTTTCCCAAGTAAAAATAATTTCTCAACATTTCCATTCATTTCCTGGTGTATTGCAGAGGATAAATGTCTTTGTCACGGGATTTATTTCTTGATCTTGATCAAAAAATTTTAGGATTTTCATGCTTGTTTTTAGAATGGCATTAAGATGGTTGTTCTCGATATGGTAGGTGCATTCATGTCTGGTTGTTGATCTATTTTGGGGGGAATTCTCAATAAACTAAATCCTAATCGTAGTTCTTATGTTTGAAAACCTAGTTAGGTTAGGGTTTGTAGTTTCAAATTAAAATCTAAGTTATGCCTGCACTATAAAGGAAAATTTCGTACATTTGGTTTGGTTTCCATTCTCTTAGAATTTTGTAAGAATTTGACTTAGTTTGTATAGTGTTTTCTTCTCTTCCACCTAGAAAGGAGATGTTATAATGTATGCTCTATAATAATAATAGATGACCTGAATGTTCATTGCATTTTGTACTTCAGTATTATATCAGTTTTATCATTCTCTCCACTATTTTACTTACTTTCTTTGAATCAATAGAATCAAGGATTTTTTCTTATTCAAATATCACATTTGTTGATCATGAATGTATGATTTGTTAGTTTTTGTTCAAGGAGCAGAGTAATGTCTTTTAGTTCATATGTTAAGTGGTGATGTTGCAATAAGGATTTTTAAGAAGTTTGATAGCATTATTTTTTTGTTGGTTTCTTGCTACAAGGCAGTAAGTCTATTAGAAGCTAAGGTGAGTCTATTGTAGGAGTGTTACTTCATTTCTAGACTCCATGTGGATAAGGAACTGGTCATTCTATGCTCATAAGCCTAAGTCTGAGGTGGATCCAATTTCAAAATCAAATCAAAACCTTTTGATTTCCTACATTTACTTTTATGTTCATTACCATACTACCAGAAGTTATTAAAGACGTAAGAAGTTGTATTGATATTTTATTCCATCAAAGGCCTTAAACCACTGTAGTATGATGATTTTCTTTACTGTATAGGGATTCCCACCTTGTTCCTATAGAGTCTATAACATAGAGGAGAAGCTTGCTAATCAGCCATCTCATGTTCATTGGCCACTGACCTAGGGTCCCTAAGTATAAGGACTAGCTATGCTTTACGAGATGCTAGACCATTAGCTAGAAACACCAACAGATTGGCGACTTTGCTGGGGATAGATAAGAAACATTTTTCTAGTTGTCTATGTCCTATTCAGTTCAATGAATAATTTTATCCAAATACATCTGTTACAAGGTCCTAGAAGTTTTCAAGATTGAAGTCTTTTGTCAAGGTGCATTGAAGGGAAGAAATATTATTCCCATTAAGTTGGGTGGCGAATCTACACTCTGAAGACCAGTTGAAAATAAGAAGCTACAATCATGCATGGGAGAAGACCAATTCACAATCCTAACCCTTCGAGAAGAAATAAGGGAGGAGACACAAGAAGTAGAACTATTTGGAGAGAGAAAAATCAAAATCAGAAGAACGAAGATCCAATTAAGTCTAATCCTACCTTTGATGAAGATTACTGGTTATATTTTACACAGAGAAAATAGTTCTGATTATTCCCAAGAAGCATATGCTCTGTTAAATGAGGAAGAAGGATTAACTACCCCATTGATAAGACCTATAAAATCTCAGAGAAGAGAAAGGAAAAATATAAATATAGATTTGAGTAGGGTTGATCCTTCTCAAGAACAATTAGATCAAAACCCACCTCTTAGAAATTTTGTTATACAATAATTGCATAGTGAGCCTACTACTTCAAAAGGCCATAGTTTTTCCTTTAAAAACCTAGTTAATCCCCTAAGTACCATTGGTATGCCTTTTGAAGTCCTTGAGCACTTAGGATCCTACTTCAAATGATACAGTCCAAACTGAGGAATAAATACAAAATGAAACTCAAGATTTACTGTTTGAAATTGATAGACTAAAATAAGAAACGGTCAGAGAAGATATGATAAAAAGAAGAGATGATATGAGGAAGGAGCTTGATTATTTGAGAGCAACACAAAGTCTTGTTAGCACCTCCATAATTACACTTCAAGTATGCTTCTAAGTACTTCCCATGTGAGAACGTGGACCAATCCTTGACCAAACACTACTTTACAAAATGTGACTAGTTCTTCTTATATAAGAAGTATTTCATTTGGAGGTGATGACCCTTCTAAATCACAAAGCAACCCAAGCATGAGTTCTATTCCTATAAGTTCTAATGTTTTAGTTGGACCTCAAATAGTCCCCACACAAGGTCAATACTTTTAGTATAATAGAAATATGGTAAATGTGTCCTAGCCATCATTTATGGGACAAAAATAGGAGTTGGAAATTATATACCAAACACCCAAGGATAGTTGCAAAGTGGTCCTCAAGTGCAGGTAAGTGTGCCACCTTATGTGGGAAGCTAATACATTCCCATATCACAACTACTATATGTTTAACAAAATATTCCTCATAATCAAAGTGGTTATCAAAATTTTCGAGGAGGTAATTCCTCTACAAGGAGACCCTTGTAGATGGATACATATAGACAACTTGATTTTGGGGAAACCCCTAGATTCCCCAATCAAGTTCCCAATGAGGTAAGGAAGTTCCTTTCTAATTTCACTAGAAGTGATGTTGTGATAGGTGATGAACATTTGGGTGCTTTTATGAATGTGTTGGGTGACTATAAAATAGAACATGAGGATGTGATTATGAAGTTATTCATTTAGTCCTTAACTATTGATGCAAGGGATTGGTATAGAAGCCTTTCAGAGGCTAGTGTTGGATCTTGGGATGAAGTCATAAGGGTTTTCAGAGAGCAATATGGTGATAAGACAAAACCAACATTTATGCTAAATGAATTCAATAATATTTCTAAGGTTCAAAATGAGATAGTTTCAGAATTTAACACTAGATTTCAAAAGGCTATGTCTAGACTCCCAACCCATTTAAGACTGAACAAGCATGTATGTTTGGTTACATATTATAATTCCTTTGATTCTAAAGGGGGATACATTCTTAGAGATAAGAATCCATAGACCTTGAGAGAGGCATTTAGGGTTGCAATTCATATTGAAAGCAATAGAATCTAGCTTCAAGTGATATATGAAGGAGGGAAGATGTAAATCTTCTGAAGAACTCTAAGGGCCATCACAATGAAAGGCTGATGATAAAGGAAAAATAGACAAAATGATGACTTCTATAGAGGATTGAACCTAGAAGATGACAATAAATGATAGAGGTTTATCTCATAACAATCCAAACTATCAGGGGCAAGAAAGAAGGCCTAGGATTTTAGATCAGTTGTATAATACAAACTAGCATAATGATAGGCCTACTCAAAAAAATTAGAGAAATATGTTGAACAAAGAGACTCTTGATCCTTTGAAAGGAAATACTGAAAAACTTTGTGGAGGATGCTCTATGGTGTGACCTTTTTAATTACCACATTCTTCTTCGTAATGTAGGGTTGCTCAGTCCTTGGAGGGTATCCATGAATCATATAATGATTATGATGATTCATTGGTGGAGGATCAAAATGTAAATTTGTTTTTTGGAATGAGTGTAGATGTTGATGAGGAGGAATTTTTGGAATTTGATGATCAAAACAAAAGACAAGAGACTCATTCCTATCATCAACAAGTTTTTTTTATTTTGAAAATGATAATGTTGTCATGGCGAGTAAATTAGAATTAGGAGAGGATGTGAAGTTAAGAAGGCCATCAAATGAAGAGATTAGGTTGTTGACTTATGTTGTTGAAAATTCCAAAGGATCTTATAATCCAAGAAATAGGATAGTCAACAAAGACCAAGGTAATCCTAGTAGCCTCTTTATAAAAGAGGGAAATAATAATGCTAAGGGGAAAACCCCTACAAGGAGCAAGAAAATCAAAGAAGATGAAGTTAAAAAAGCTTGAAATTCATACTACAGTTCCCCTTGTTAAAAATAAGTGTCATAAAAGAAAAAAGTGATCAGGGGAACAAAGGAGCTATTAATGCTTAGAAAAAAAAAAAACATTAATCCAAGCAAGCAAAGGATAAGGAACAGATTGTTTCAGGTTTTGATGTCCCAAAATATAATGTTTAGGACATGAATCAAATAGTGTCACAAATCAAAGTAACTTTGTCTTTGTTGGAAATTATGAAAATAGACGAACATAAGGAAAAGGAATTGGCCCTTATTGTTGGTACATATGTTGTTGGAAATAAGGAGATGATGAATTTACATGATGAGAAAGAAAGAGGAGGGGTGAAAGATGTTGAGCCTAAAATTATCCACATTGAGTTTCTTGAAGTATTCTTAGGAACCACCTTAACTACTTTCCCTAATCGAATAGACCCATTTTATGTAACCTTCCAAGTGAACGATAAGTTAATCAAAAATTTAATGATAGATGTTGTTAGTTCAACCAATATCATGCCTCTTGAAATCATGAAGGAGCTTGGGTTGTAGGTGAGTCATACATATGGTGAATTGTTTTCTATGGATTGAAGGTAGGTCCCTGTGGTCGAAGTTCTAAATGAGGTTCCTTTCAAATTAGCTACTTTCCCTAAGAAGAATTATGCCATGATTGTCATTGTTGTTGATATTCTAGCTCAGTATTGAATGCTCCTGTCAAGGGGGTGGGCAACAACAGTTGGAGGGAGCATGAAGCTAGACCTTACTTATGCTACCATACCTATGGATGGTAGGTAGGTTATGTTTTTCAAGGAGAAGAGATCCCAACATACAATAAAGATGTTTATCCACATGAGGATGTGCATTTTATTGACATAGATATGGACACATTTAATGTTGTAGATGCAAAACCAACGAAGGTCAAAGATGCACAATTAATTGAATAGATAAAGAAAGAGGTTTAGTTAGATGGACTATGGGCCATGAATTTTTATGGAGCCTACTCAAAAGAAGGGTCTAGTGCAGGGGTGATTTTCATGTCACCAGGAGGTAAGTCCTATAGATACTCATTCTCACTTAAGTTTGGATGCACAAATAATGTTGTTGAGTATGAGGATTTACTCCTAGGACTTAAGGTTGTTGCCAAGCATGGAATTAAAATTCTCAGAGTCTTAAGTGATTATGAATTAATTATTTCCCAAATAAGAGAAAAATATGAGTCTAAGAATAAAAGGTTAAAGCAGTATAGGAATGTTGTTTGGGATTATATTGAAATGTTTGATGCAGTTTCCATTGAGCAAGTAGAAAGGAAAAAAAATGTCACAGTAAATTCCCTTGCCAATATTGCCTTGAGACTGGATGATATTACCTACTTTGGCATATCAAAGGTTGAGACCCGGGTGAGGTCTTCTATTCCAAATAACATTCAAAGATGGTAGATATTAAATGATGATGAGGACTTGTTGAAGTTCTTGCATTGTGTGGATGAATATCACAGCTAGAAATTTGATTTTTAGAATTTTTTGGAGAAAGTGGATGGAAAGGATACTATTTTTGTTAATGAGTTTATTCAACTCAAGACCAAGAAAATTACAAAAGGATTGGTAGACCTAGAAATATTTTTTGATAACTCTGATAAGTGCAACATGAAGCAGAATTCTACACATGAACAAGACTAAGAGGAAATCAATTTGGGAACAAAAAATGCACCCAAAAAGGTGTATATTGGAAAGAAGCTCATTCCTAAAGTCAAAGTTATGTTGATTTATCTATAGAGAAAGTATAAACATATGTTTGCATGGTCATATTATGACCTCAAGGCTTATAGAGAAGAATTTTTCCAACATGAAATTCCTTTGAAGCCAAATGCAAAACCTTTTAGGTAGAGGCAGAGGCCAATAAATACTACATTGGCCCATAAGATGCAGTAGGAGCTCATGAAGCTTCGAGATGGTGGAATCATAAATCCTATTGAACATTCCACTTGGGTATCAAATTTGGTACCATTAAGGAAAAAGAATGGAGATATCAGATTGTCTATTGACTTCAAAATTTTGAATGTATCTTTGTTGAAGGATAATTACCCATTGCCTAACATGGAGGCAATGTTGCAAAAAGATAGGGGTTGTGAGATTTTATCCATGATGGATGGATTTTCTGGTTACAATCAGGTAAAGGTAAAATAATCTAAGCAATATAAGAATTCTTTTACTACACCATGGGGAACATACATCTATGTTAGAATGCCTTTTGGCCTAACAAATGTTGGAGCTACATTTCAAAGAGCTATGAATGTTTCTTTTTCATATTTCATAGATATCTTTATGGCTATGTATCAGGATCACCTCACAACATATTTCAAGAAGGAAGAGAAGCATTGCATGCACCTAGAAAATATATTCATAAGAGCTTTGGAATATGGTATTTCATTGAACCTTAAGAAATGTACATTTGGGGTTATAGAAGAAAAATTACTCAGACATATAGTCTCAAAGGATGGGATAAGAATCGATCTAAAGAGAGTTATATCAATTGATAGAATCCCAATTCCTAAACTAGTAAAGGGGATCTAATCATTCTTCAACCAAATTAATTTTGTTAGAAGATTTGTTATGATCTTTGTTGAGACTACCAAGTCAATTTCTAAGATGTCGAGAAAGAAAAAAATAGTTGTGTGGGGTGATGGGCCTATTAAAGAATTTAATGACATCAAGAAAGCCATCAAAGAGGCACCGGTGCTCAAATCACCTAATTTTTCTAAGCCTTTTCAATTGTTTTCTTTTGCATTGTTCCATACTATTGTTGTTGTCCTATTACAAAAAAATAATGAAGGGTATGAACAACCCATTGCTTTCTTTAGCAAGTCACTTCAATTAGTAGAATTGAAGTATGATATTATGGAAAATCAGGCCTATGCTAGTGAAGGATGTGAAAAAATTTAGACCTTATTTAGTAGGTTCTAAAATTTTGGTTTATGTGCCTAGTGTTGTAATCAAAGACATATTTACTCAGCATGAAGTCAGAGGGAGGAGGTGTAGATGGATTAATAAAATTTAAAAATTCAACACTGATATTTAGATCACTTCACATGTTAAGGGAAAAGGTATGTCCACATTGATGGCTAAATCAAACATGGAAATCAATCAGATAAATCAAATAAATGAGGGTATTTATAAAAAGGAATGCATAGTTTAGGAGTGAAATTTTTATAAAGATATTCTGCATTTTCTCATACATACATCTTGCCATGATTATATGACTGATAATTAGAAGAGGAACCTAAAGTTACAAGTAATCAAATATGTTATGATTTAGGGTTACTTATATTGGAGAGATAGGGCCGGTGTGAGGTTGAGGTGTGTTAATGAGAAACAAAAAAGATGATTCTTGAAGAAATGCATGGTGGAGTTTGTGGAGATCACTACACGGCCAAGACAACTACCCATAAAACCTTGAGGTTTGAATATTGGTGGCCTTCTCTCTTTTTTGACACACACAAAATGGTGAAGAAGTGTGATGCTTGATAAAGGGTTTTTGGTAAGTTAAATTTTTTTGGTGCTTTGCCCCTTAGAACAAGAATATTGAGGCTCCTTTCCAGCACTGGGGCATAGATTTTATTGGTGAGTTCAATGAGAAATCTAGTGGTGGCCATAGTTGGATACTTGTTACCATAGACTACTTCATCAAGTGGGTGGAGGTAATTCGTACAAGAAAGGAAACTGGTAAAGTTCTCATTAATTTTATTATGGATAATATACTGATCAGATTTTATACTCCTACAAATTTAATCATGGATAATGCTATGTGTTTCAGATCTGAAGAATTTACTAATTTTTGTAGTAGTTATAGAATTGACTTGTAATATTCTTCCCCTTATCATCCACAGGGAAATAGACAAGTTGATTCAAGCAAGAAAATTCTCATGAAGATCATGAAGAGAGTCATGGAGAAAAACAAGAAGGCCTAGGATTCAAAAATGAAACTAGCATTACGGGCAGATATAACTACCATAATAAAGGCCACAGAGAAGTCTCCTTATGAACTTGTGTATGGACTGGATGCAAGAATACCAATGAACAACTTATTGCCAATATATAAATTTATCCAAGAATATGGAGAAAATATTGATGATAGCATGACTAGCAAGATTAATCAATTGATATAATTGGTTAAATCAATAAGAGCACCACAAGATACTAATTTGAAGAAGTAGTTGTAGGTCAAATATATGTTTGATAAGTAAGCTACGGAGAGAAAATTTGTTACAGGAGATTTTATTTTGATGTGAAATGAAAGAAATTAGGATAAGAGAAAACATGGTAAATTTGAGGCCCTTTGTGTTGGCCCTTATGTTGTTTGGGGAAATCATGGTGAGAATTATTATTGTCTATAGAAAATGAGTGATGAAATGTTCGAATTGCTAGTGCATGGACAATTCTTCAAACCCTTCTTCTCATAAGTACATATCCATGCACACTCTAATATAGTTTCCTATTTTGGTCATTGTTGTTTTGAGTTTTGGTGGTCTTCTCTCATAGAAATAATTGAATTCTCGCTTTTCTTTGTCAAGCAAACATCCCCAACTAGAGCCATTGGTGGTACTTGTAAAATCCATGGCCATTTTGTGAAATTTTTGAGACTCCTAAGCACTAAGGTTTGTTTTTCATGCATTAGGATTCTATCTTAGGGCATAAAACCCCTTAAAGCCTTCAATATTTCCATAAACCTTTCTTAAACCTTAGCTCTATTTTATTTCGTCATTGAAATCTTGTGTTTGCTTAGTCTTGGGCCCTTTAGGTTATAACTTAAAGTCATCATTTCCCATCTTCCTAATGCAGCCCCATTTTAATTTTTATCATTTCCCTATGTTCACAAGTCAAATTATATGTTACCCAAGTCCTAATTACATAGGTGATGGCCACCTTTTAAAACAACCTTTTTCGCACATGCTAAATCCCGCTTTATGTTGTTTTCATTTCCCATCGTTGAAACCATTTGCTCCATCATTTTTATTTCTATGATGATCGATGAGCTCCTTGCATCACGTATCATTGCAACCCTTTCAGCCTATCATTTCATTACCATGATATGTGATGGCTTATCCTTTGCATCGCTCATCGTTGAAGTGTTTTGGATCACTTTATCCATATCTGTGATGAGTGATGGAGATGGTGGGGTATGATGTTGATGTGATGGACAGGTGGCAAGAGCCTGCTAGCCTGTGGTGTTGTGGTGGGCCCTTTGCTTTTCTTAGTAGGGGAGTGAAAAGGTGGCCTGTGGCTTATTGGGAGCCAATGTGGGTTAGGTGGTAGAGTTTTTTCTATCGAGGGGACTCTAGATGGCTTCACCCTGATGTGTGTTTATTTCCTCAATATTACTTCTTAGCGATGAAGGGTTAAGATCTAATCAAAAATATTAGATGGTGGAGCATTCATTGCACCCTTGATTTACATCGCTATTGTGAAGAAAGGTGATTTGTTGCTATCGGTGATGAGTGATCGGGGTGGTGTTGAAGAGACAAGGCGACATAAGAGTAGGGTAAAATATATTCTCTTCAACATTGTGATGTTTTAAAATTATATTGGGGTTTGATCATGGTCATCCATCCCAAATGTAAAAGTTTGCATTTGAACTTTAATGGCTAGCTGCTCCTATTTGTGGGTGATGATAGAGCGGTAATGATGCTACTACATTTGAGCTACCAGATCGATCCTAGATGCCCCCAAATTGATTTCCTACACTTCTCCCAACTAAAATTAACTTCTCAATGGTGCCATTCATTTCCTGGTGTGTTGTAGAGGATAAATGTCTTTGTCAGGGGATGGCTTTCATGATCTTGATTGCAAATTTCCTGGGAATGCCATGCCTATTTTCAGAACACCATTAAGATGTTGTTCTTGAGATGGAAGGTGCATTCATGCCTAGTTATTCATCTATTATAGGAGAAATTCTCAACAGATTGAAGCCTAATCATGGTTCTTATGTTTGAAACCCTAGTTAGTTTAGGGTTTGTAGTTTCAAATTCAAATATGAGCTATGCTTGCACTATAAAGTTAAATTTTGTACTTTTTTTGGGGTTCCATTCTCTTAAAATTTTATAAGTCTATTTCTTAGTCTATATAGTGTTCTCTTATCTTCCAACTATAAAGGAGATGTTATAATGTATACTCTGTAATGACAATAAATGACTTGAATGTTCATTGCATTTTGCACTTAGGAATTATATCAGTTCTATCATTCTCTCTAGTATTGTACTCACTGTCTTTGAATCAATATAATCAAGGATTGTTTCTAATTATCATCTTATATTTTTTGATCATGAATGTATGATTTGTTAGTTTATGTTCAAGGAGTAGAGTAATCTCTTTCAATTCATATGTTAAGTGGTGATGTTGCATTAAGGATTTCAAAGAAGTTTGATAGCATTGTTCTTTTGTTGGTTTCTTGCTGCAAGGTAGTAAGTCTATTAGAAGCTAGGGTGGTTCTATTTTAGGAGTGTCACTTCATTTCCGGAGTCCGTGTGGATAAGGCACTAGTTAGTCTATGCCCATAAGCCTAAGTCTAAGGTGGATCCAATTTCAAAATAAAATCAAAACCTTTTAATTTCCTGCATTTACTTTTATGTTTATTTCCATACTACTAGAAGTTATTAAATACATAGGAGGTTGTATTGATTATTTATCCCATCAAAGGCCTTCAACCATTGTAGTATTATGATATGATTTACTATATAGGGGTACCCACCTTGGTCCTATAGAGCCTAAAGTGTAGAGGAGAAGCATGCCAATCGGCCATCACCTATTCGTTGGCCACTGACCTAGGGTCCATGAGTAGGAGAAGTAGCTACCTTTTAGGAGATACTAGACCATCAACTGGGAACACTAATAGATTGGTGACTCTGTTGGGGATAGATAAGAACCATTTTTCTAGTTGTGTATGTCCTAGTGGGTTGAGTCAATAATTTTATCAAAATCTATCTATTAGAAGGCCCTAAAAGTTATCAAGTTTGAAGTCTTATATCAAGGTGCATTGAAGGAAATAAATATCCTTCTCATTAAGTTGGGTGGCGACTCTACACTCTAAACATTAGTTGAAAAGAAGAATTTGTAATCATCCATGGGAGAAGATCAATTCACAATGCTGATCCTTTGAGAAGAATGAAGGGAGGAGACACAAGAATTAGAACTACTTGGAGAGATAAGAATCAAAATCAGAAGAACAAAGATCCAAGTCTGATCCTACCTTTGATAAAAATATTGGTTATATTTTACATAGCAAAAATCATTCTAATTATTCCCAAGAAGCATATGCTCTATTGAATGACGAAGAAGGATTGACTACTCCATTGATAAGACCTACAAAATCTTAGAGAAGAGAAAGGAAAACAAGTAATGCAGATCAGAGTAGGATTGATCCTTCTCAAGAACTATTAGATGAAAAACCATCTCTTAGAAATTATGTTATACAACAATTACATAATGAGCTTGCTACTTCAAAAGGCCATACTTTTTCCTTTAGAAACCTAGTTGATCCCCCAAGTACCACTGGTATGCCTTCTAAAGTCCTCACTTAGGCTCCTACTCCAAATGATAAAGTCCAAACTGAGGAAGAAATACTAAATGAAACTCAGGATTTACTGCTTGAAATTGAGAGACTAAAACAAGAAAAGGCAAAAAAATATTTTATATAAAGAAGAGATGATATGAGGAAGGAACTTGATGATTTGAGAGAAACACAAAGTGTTGCTAGCACCTCCATACTTACACCTAAAGTTTGGGCCAAAAATAGAAATCAAATAAGTATCCCTCTAAGTACTTCCCATGTGAGCATGTGGATCAATCCTCTACCAAACACTACTTCACAAAATGTGAGTAGTGCTACTTATATAAGAAGTATTTCATCTGGAGGTGTAGGCCCTTCTAATTCACAAAGAAACCCAACCACAAGCTCTATTCCTATAAGTTCTAATGTTTCAGTTGGCCCTCAGATAGTCCCCACACAAGGTCAGTAATTTCAACATAATACAAATATGGGAAATGTGTCCCAGCCACCATTTTTGGTATATAATATAGGAGTTGGAAATTATATACCAAACACCCAAGGACAGTTTAAGAGTGGTCCCCAAGTGCAGGGAAGTGTGCCAACTTATGTGGGAAGCTAGTACATTACCATACCATAACCATCGTATGTTCAACAAAATGTTCCTCATAATCAAGGAGGTTATCAAAATTTTGGAGGCAATGCCCTTGGAAGGAGACCCTTGTAGATGGATACATATAGGCAACTTGATTTTGGGGGAATCCTTGGATTCCCCAATCAAGTTCCCAATGAGGTAAGGTAGTGCCTGACTAAGTTCATTGGAAGTGATGTTGTGATAGGCGAGGAACATTTGGGTGATTTTATGAACTTGCTAGGTGACATTGAAATAGAACATGAGGATGTGATTATGAAGTTATTCATGTAGTCCTTAATTGTTGATGTAAGGGATAGGTATATAAGCCTTTTGGAGGCCAGTGTTAGATCTTGGGAGGAATTCATAAGGGTTTTCAAAGAGAAATATGGTGATAAGACAAACCCAACATTTATGCTAAATGAATTCAATAATATTTCTAAGGGTCAAAATGAGATGGTTTCAAAATTTAACACTAGCTTTCAAAAGGCTATGTCTAGACTCCCAACCCATTTAAGACTGAATGAGCATGTCTATTTGGTTAAATATTGTAATCCCTTTGATTCTAAAGTGGGCTACCTTTTCAAATATAAGAATCCTCAAACCTTAAGAGAGGAATTGAGGGTTGAAATTTATATTGAAAGCAATAGAAGAGCTTCAAGTAAGATAGGAAGGAGGGAAGATGTAAATCTTCTCAAGAACTCTAAGCGTCATCACAATGAACAGACTGATGATAAAGGAAAAATAGATAAAATGATGACTGTTATAGAGGATTTGACCTACAAGATGACAAGAAATGATAGAGTTTTATCTCATAACAAACCAAACTATGAGGGACAAGAAAGAATGCCTAGGCTTTCAGATTAGCCATATAATACAAACTAGCATAATGGTAGGCCTATTCAAATTAATTAGACAAATGTGTTGAACAAAGAGACTCTTAATTCTTTGAAAGGAAATAATGAAAAATTTGTGGAGGGTTCTCCTTCATGTGACCTTTGTCAATTACCACATTCTTCTTTTCAATGTAGGGCTGCTTAGTCCTTGGAGGGTAGCCATGAATAATATAATGATTATGATGATGCACGGGTGGAGGATCAAGATGTAAATTTGTTGTTTGGAATGAGTATAGATACTGATGAGGAGGAATGTTCAGAAGTTGATGATAAAAACAAAAGGTAAGAGACTCATTCTTATCATAAACAAGTTTTTTTAATTGTGAAAATGGCAATGCTATCACGGTCAACAACTTAGAATCAAGAGAGAATGTGAGGTTAAGAAGGCCTTCAGATGAAGATATTAGGTTGTTGGTTGATGTTTCTGTTGCAAAGGCCAAAGGCTCCTAAAATCAGAGAAATAGGAAAATCAACAAATACCAAGGTAATCCTAGTAGACTCTTTATAAAAGAGGGATATAATAATGAAAAGTTGAAAACCCTTGCAAAGAGCAAGAACATCAAAGAAGATGGAGTTAAGAAGCTTCAAAGTTAGACTAGAATTACCCTTTTTTAAAATAAGTGTCAAAAAGAAAAGAGTGATCAGGGGAATAAAGGAGCTATTGATGCTAAAAAATAAACCTAAATCCAAGCAAGCAAATGATAAGGAACAAATTGTTTCAAGTTTTGATGTCCCAAAATATAATGTTGTGGACATAAATTAGATATTGTCACAATTCAAAGTAACAGTGCCTTTGTTACAAATGATGAGAATAGAAGAACATAAGGAAAAGGCATTGGTACTTATTACTGGTACATTTGTTGTTGCCAATAAGGAGATGATGAATGTCCATGATGAGAAAGAAAAAGGAGGGGTGAAAGATGTTGAGTCTGAGAGAATCCACTTTGAGTTTCCTAAAGCATTTTTAGGCACCACCTTAACTGCTTTCCCTAATCGAATAGACCCATTTTATGTGACCTTCCAAGTGAATGATAAGTTAATTAGAAATTGTATGATAGATTCTAGTAGTTCAACCAATATCATGCCTCTTGAAATCATGAAGGAGCTTGGGTTGCAAGCGAGTCATACATATGGTGATTTTTTTGCTATGGATTCAAAGGAGGTCTTTGTGATCTAAGTTGTAAATGAGGTTCCTTTCAAATTAGTTGCTTTCCCTGAGAAGAATTATGCCATCAGTGTCACTATTGTTGATATTCCAATTCAGTATTGAATGCTCTTGTCAAGGAGGTGGGCAGCAATAGTTGGAACGAGTATGAAGCTAAACCTTTCTTATGCTACCATATCTGTGGATGGGAGGTCATGTTAGTCAGGGAGAAGAGAGCCCAAAATATAATTGAAGATGTTTATCCACATGAGGATGTGCATTTTATTGACATAGATATGGACGACTTTAAAGATGTAGATGCAGAACTAGTGAAGGTCAAAGATGCACAAGTAATTGAAGAGATAAAGCAAAAGGTTCACTAAGATGGACTATGGGCCATGAATTTTGATGGAGGTTTCTCAAAAGAAGGGTCTAGTGTAGGGGTGATTTTAATGTCACTGGGAGGTAAGTATTATAGATACTCATTCTCACTTAAGTCTAGATGCATAAATAATGTTTTTGAGTATGAGGCTTTACTCCTAAGACTTAAGGTTGCTTTCAAGCATGGAATTAAAATGCTCATAGTGTTAGGTGATTCTAAATTAATTGTTTCCCAAATAAGAGAAAAATATGAGTCTAATAATAAAAGGTTAAAGCAGTATAGGAATCTTGTTTGTGGTTGTATTAAAATGTTTGACACATTTTCCATTGAGTGGGTAGAAAGGAAAAGAATATCACGGTAGATTTCCTTGCCAATATTGCCTTGAGACCGGATGATATTACCTACTTTGGCATTTCAAAGGTTGAGACTTAGGTGAGGCCTTCTATTCTAGATAACATTCAAAGTTGGAAAATATTCAATGATGATGAGGACTTGTTGAAGTTCTTGCATTATGTAGGTGAATATCATAGCCAAGAAAATTATTTTCATAATTTTGTGCAAAGAGTGAATGGAATGGATATTATATTTGGTAATGAGGTTATTCAACTAAAGACCAATAAAATTTCAAAAGGATTGGTAGACCTAGAAGGAGTTTTTGATAACTCTGATAAGTGCAACATGAAGCAAAATTCCACACATGAACAAAACTTAGAGGAAATAAATTTGGGAATAGAAAATGCACCCAAGAAGGTGTATATTGGTAAGAAGCTCAATACTAGAGTCAGAGTTATCTTGATTTCTCTAATGAGAAAGTATAAACATGTGATTGCATGGTCATATAATGACCTAAAGGCTTATAGAGACAAATTGTTCCAACATGAAATTCCTTTGAAGTGAGAGGAAAAACCTTTTAGGCAGAGGCAGAGGCTTATAAATCCTACATTGGCCCATAAGATGCAGTAAGAGCTCATGAAGCTTCAAGATGGTGGAATCATAAAGACTATCAGACATTCCACTTGGGTATCAAAGTTGGTACCAGTAAGGAAAAAGAATGGAGATATCAGATTGTGTGTTGACTTCAAAAGTTTGAATGTATCTTCATTGAAGGATAAATACCCGTTTCCTAACATGGAGGAAATGTTGCACAAAGTTACTAGTGATATTTTATCCATGATGGATGGGTTTTTTGGTTACAATCAGGTAAAGGTAAAATAATTTGAGCAATATGAGACTACTTTTTCTACACCATGGGGAACATACATCTATCTTAGAATACCTTTTTGGCCTAGCAAATGTTGGAGCTACATTTCAAAGAGCTATGAGTGTTTCCTTTTCTGATTTCATAGATGTGTTTATGGATATATCAGGATGACCTCACAAAATATTTAAAGAAGGAAGAGGAGAATTGCATGCACCTAGAAAAGGTATTCATAAGTGCTTTGGAATATGGTATTTCATTGAACCCTAAGAAATTTACATTTGGGGTTATAGAAGGAAAATTACTAGGACATATAGTTTCAAATGATGTGATAAGAATTGATTGAGAGAGAGTTGTAGCAATTGATAGAATCCCAATTCCTAAATCTGTAAAGGGGATCCAGTCATTCTTCATCCAAATTAATTTTGTTAGAAGATTTGTTACGAACTTTGTTGAGACTACCAAGTCCATTTTTAAGATGTTGAGAAAGAAAGATATAGTTGCACCGGGTGATGATCCTTTTAAAGAATTTAATGGCATCAAGAAATCCATAAAGATGCATTAGTGCTCAAATCACCTGATTTTGCTAAGATTTTTCAATTGTTTTCTTTTGCATCATTCCATACTATTGTTGTTTTCCTATTAAAGAAAAATGATGAAGGGTATGAACAACCCATTGCTTTCTTTAGGAAGTCACTTCAAGCAACAAAATTGAAGTATGATATTATGGAAAAGCAAACCTATGCTTTGGTGAAGGCTATGAAAAATTTTAGACCTTATTTAGTAGGTACTAAAATTGTGGGTTATGTGCCTAGTGCTGCAGTCAAAGACATATTTACTCATCAAGAAGTCACAATGAGGAGGTGTAGATGGATTAATAACATTCAAGAATTCAACATTGATAATTAGATCACTACAATTGTTTGGGGATAGTGTTTGGCTAGGTCGATGGCTAAATCAAACTTGGATATCAATAAAATAGATCAAATAGATGGGTATGTGTAGGATCATGATTGGCCAAAAAGTGGCAATATGATGGTAATGTGGCTGATGACTATTTTTTTACCCAAAATTGTTGAAACGAGAAGGGTTTTTAAAGGAGATTCTCAACTTTCCACTAATATTAATTATGTTTTACTTTGAATTTAATAAGTAATTATTATTCATTTTCTATTCAAGTTATGACTAAACTCCTGATTGATAGGTTGATTGAAAAACATCTATAGCTTTCAAACAGTATCACATTTTTTGAATCCAAAACATGTGTCAGATTCTATGCCTCACATACTATAGGATTAAAAAGGAAAAATTAAATTTCATGAAGTTTTGACCAAGTTAAGGTGGTCGACATACGAAGTTTTATATTATTTTAAAATTTGTAATAAAAAAATCATAATTAATTATTTACTTGGAAAAAATTACAAAAATATGCATCACATTGGGGCATGAGTCCTCTACTTATATCTAAATTCTTATAAAAAAATATTATAATTTTATTGTGGTTAGGGTGGTTAGACAGACACCTACTTCTTATTTTTTCCCTAAAATTTAAGTACCACGTCAGGAGTGCATTTGGAGAGATAGGTCTGGTGTGATGTTGGCGTTTGTTGATGAGAAACAGGCAAAGGGGATTCTTGAAGAAATGCATGGTGGATTTTGTGGATGTCACAACATGACCAAAACAACTGCCCATAAAACCCTAAGGTCCGGATATTGGTGGCATTCTCTCTTTTCTAACACACACAAAATGGTGAATAAATGTGATGCTTTCCAAAGGGTTTTTGGTAGGTTAAAGTTTTCTAGTGCTTTGCCCCTTACAATGCAGAATATTGAGAATCATTTCCAGCACTAGGGCATAGATTTTATTGGTGAATTCAATGAGAAATCTAGTGGTGGCCACATTTGGATACTTGTGGCAATAGATTACTTCATCAAGTGGGTGGAGGAAATACCTACAAGGAAGGCAACTAGTAAAGTTATCATTAATTTCATTTTGGATAATATACAGATCAAATTTGGTACTCCTGTAAAGTTAATCATGGATAATGCTATGTGTTTCAGATATGAAGTATTTACTAATTTTTGCAGTAGTTATGGAATTTCCTTTTCATATTCTTCCACTTATCATCCATAGGGAAATGGACAAGCTAATTCTAGCAACAAAAGTCTCATGAAGATTATGAAGAGATTCATGGAGAAAAACAAGAAGGCCTAGGATTCAAAGTTGAAATTAGCATTATGCACTAATAGAACTACCATAAAAAGGGCACAAAGAAGTCTCTTTATAAACTTTTGTATGGATTGGATGCAAGAATACCAATGAACAACTTATTGCCAGTATATAAATTCATCTAGGAATATGGAGAATATATTGATGATAGCATGACTAGCAAGATTAATCAATTGATAGAATCAAATGAATCAAGAAGAGCAACATAAGATACTAATTTGAAGAAGTAGTTGTAGGTCAAATATCTATTTGATAAGAAATATATAGAGAGAAAATTTGTTGCAGGAGATTTTATTTTGATGTGGAATGCAATAAATTGAGATAAGGGAAAACATGGTAAATTTGAGGCCCTTTGGGTTTGCCCTTATTTTGTATGGGGGAATTATGGTGAGAGCAAAACATGAGTGGTGAAATGTTGGAATTTCCAGTGCATGGACAATTCCTTAAACCCTACTTCTCATAAGTAGGACATATCCATGCACACTGTAATATAGTTTCTTTCTTAAATGGTCATTGTTGTTTTGAGTTTTGGTGGTTTGCTTTCCCAGAAATAAATGAATTCTCACCATGTTTTGTCAAGAAGACATCCCCAATTGGAGCCACTAGTGGTACTTGCAAAATCCATGGCCATTTTATCAATTTTTTGAGTCTCCTGAGCACTAGGGTTTGTTTTTCATGCATTAGGGTTCTATCTTAGGGCTTAAAACCCATTAAAGCCTTCATCATTTGCATAAACCTTTCTTAAACCTTAGCTATGTTTTATTTCAGCATTGACATCTTGCACTTGCATAGTCTTGGGCCCTTTAGGTTATAATTTAAAGTCATCATTTGCTTTCTTCCTAATTAAGACCCCTTTTAATTTTTGCTTATTCCCCTATGTTCACAAGTCAAATTATATGTTACCCAAGTCCTAATTACCTAGGAAATAACCACCTTTTAAAACCAACCTTTGTCACACATGCTAAATCCTGCTTTATGTCATTTGTATCACCCATCATTGAAAACATTTGCTCCATCGGTTTCATTTCTTTGATGAGTGATGAGATCCTTGCATCGCTTATCATTGTAACCATTTTGGCCTATCATTTCATTACTATAGTATGGGATGGCTTATCTTTTACATCGCTCATCATTGAAGTCTTTTGGCTCCCTTTATCCATATCCGTTAGATAGGTGGCAAGATCCTGCTAGATCATAGTGTTGTGGTGGGAAATTCATTTTTCTTGGTCGGGGAGTGGCAAGGAGGCACGTGACTTGGTAGGACCCAACATGATTTAGGTGACAAAGTTCATTCTATTGGGGGACTCTAGGTGGCTTTGCCTTGATGTCTAATTATTTCCATGATATTGCTTCTTAGTGATGAAGGGTTCAAATCTAATCAAGAATATCAGACGGTGGAGCATTCATCATGCCCTTGCCTCACATCGCTATTGTGAAGTAAGGCAATTTGGTGATATCCATGATGAGCTATAGGGGCGGTGTCAAAGAGACAAGGCGACATTGAAGTAGGGTAAAATATAGTCCCTTCGACATCATGATGGCATGACAGACGGTCTGAATTTAAAGATAGAAATCAATGGTGATGTTTTAAAATTGCATTGGGGTATTATCGCTATCATCCATCCCAAATCTAATGGTTGGCATTTTAACTTTAATGGATAGTCGCTCCCGTTTGTGAGTGATGATAGAGCAGTAATGGTGCAACTACATTTGACCTACCAAATCAATCCAGGATGCCCCCAAATTGATTTCTTGCACTTTTCCCAAGTAAAATTAATTTCTCAACAATGCCATTCATTTCCTAGTGTGTTGCAGAGGATAAATTTCTTTATCATGGGATGTATTTCTTGATCTTGATCATGGATTTCTTAGGAGTACCATGCTTATTTTCAAAATTCCATTAAGATGACTATGCTCGAGATGGCAGGTGCATTCATGCTTGGTTGTTGATCTATTTTGGAGGGGAATTCTCAACAAATTGAAGTTTTATTATGGTTCTAATGTAGATCATGGGTGGAAAAATTCAACATAACTTTAATCAATCAAGCTTTGCAATCCTAGAACATAACTTGGTGGGTTTTTTCTCACAAGGCCTCAATCTTCTAGTAGTACTTTAGATTGATTAAAATAGGCACAACTTCTTAGGAAGAATTGATCTCCAAAAGAAAAACCCAAATCTGGATACCCTTTATGGATTTACTCAACATATGCAAAAATTAGATATGGTTACTGTAACTAAGGGTCAAATTTTGGTTTAGATTAAGGTTAGCAAAGACTAAGAAACCCAAAGAAATTAGAAAGTACAAAGGAAGTAAACAAAAGAACGATTATACCAGCTAATCACCGAGACCTCCATGATTCACTTTTGTAACACCTTCTAACTTGCTGGTTGATGTATTGCCCTCAGATTCGACATCGAGCAATCTGGAAATAACAGTCTAAGTCCTACACCAAGCTTTGAAGGATTTGATCCAAGTCTATATCTATGTCTAAATGACCAAAATGCCTATGCCTAAACTATGCCAAGACTAAGTGGAATAAGATAAATAAATGCAACAATCTCTATGAAATATCTAAGTATGTCAGTGCCTAATCTAAAAATGAGAGCAAAATAGCATTTCATAGAAAATGCCATTTTGAATGGACAGATGAGATTGACTCTTGACAGAGACCTAAAATCAGAGGCCCAGATTAAATCTGATAATCCCTAATCAGGGTTAGGGAAAAATCCTTAAGCGAGTGGTCGAGATTTCATCTAAGAGAATCAAATCGATGGTGGAGAATAAATGAGATAATTAATTCGAAAATAAAGATTTTTGAAAATCAAGAAGATAAGAGTTGAACTAAAGATCAGATTTGGAAAAATCAATAATCTGCCCGATTACTTGATTTTTGGAGGAAAGTTACCAATTTGAATTAAATTAATTCAAAATATGGATTTTGTGGGATAATAAATAATCATTTTTCAGATTATTTACTAAAATGAATTAACAGTTAAGAATGTGATGACATTTTAAATAATTTTATTTATTTAAAATGAGGAATATTAATTTTGGTAATTAAATAATTAAAAATAATTATTTAATTTAGAAGATAAGATTAATTAATTAGATAAACTAATAAATTCATTTAATTATGAGGATTAGTGACATTAAATAAATAAATGAAATTCATTTATTTAATAATCAGGAAGAAATAAATGAAGAAAGGTAATTAAATAAATTAAGAAATTTATTTAATTAGGGGAAGACTTAGACAATTAATGACGTATTTAATAAATAAATAAAATTTATTTATTTAATAATTATGAAGAATAAAAGGACTTGAATTAATTATATAATTATGAATTATTTAATCAATAGTCGAATGTGGACCAAGGACATAATTAAATGTCATAATTATGCTACGACAAAAGTGGTAAAAATAGAGCTTGCAAGCCTAGGTCATTTTTAAGTGTCTACATTTTTCCCCTCTTTGTCATAATGTAGCATGTTGCATTGTGACAAAGAAAATAAGTCAAAAATATTCCCCAATGCAAAATATGATGAGGGAGGTAGCGGTATGCCCCCTCGAGAGGACAGACGAGTTCTAAGAACACAGATGTGCTCTCAAAATTGATGAGAAGACTAGAATATGAAGAGACAAAGAAATGCTAGTGAAAAATATATGGATGATGATATGGATGCAATGCCTATATGAGATGGGTGAGAGAAGATGACAAGACTAAAGAAGATGCATGTTAGTTCCTAGACCAAATATTTCAAAACATTACCATAGGACCTTTTATATTTATTGTTTTTAATCATCATTGGGTAGATTATTGTAATGGCCAACAAACACCATGATATAACATAGATCAAGGTGTGCAAAGTCGTACCATCACGTAAGACAAGCAGTCATAAAAAAGGATGATCATGACTCATACAAAGAGCGCAATTGCCCCAGTCTTTTTGTCATAATAAACCATAAGTAGAAAAGGACAAGGACAATTCATGAAACATTGTTGCTTCTCTAAATCTTGTTTCTAGGACATCCTTGAGAAACTAGCAACATGATTGCCAAAATATAAAAATAGGGCCCTTATCATGATACATCACTATTTTTCTAAATCCCAGAATCAGGACCTTGCTGAGAAACTAATAGTCATGCGCGTCAATCGTCATGATACGTCGCTGCTTCTCTAAATCATGTTATTGGGATCTCGTTGAAAAACTAATAACATGATAAAAATCCAAAAGACAAGTGCCAAGTGTTTTCCAAGTGCATCTGGATATCTATTGTTCTTATGTGAAGATGTCAGGTTTGATGATGATGAGATGCCAGAGTGTCACAGTTTTGATGATGCCCAAATGAAAAATGTCAAAAATTACCGAATTTAGGAAGGACACATCCTGAATAATGTTGACGTTGAGAGGATTTGATCCCTAAAAGTTGAAAGGGGTCCCTTGAAGTGATGACAGTTCCTAGGAAGGACACATCCTAAGGCATAAATGACAGAGTTTGTTCTTCAGAAGGACACATCTGAAGAATACTTATGTCAAGAGGAGTGATCCTTAGATGTCAAGAAAATACCTCAAAATGTTGAATCACAGTGATGAAGCCTAGGAAGGACACATCCTAAGGCATGAATGAAAGAGGTTATCTTATAGAAGGACGCATTTCCAAGGTGTTGTTCCCTTAGCACACACGCCCCATTTAGAACGGGGACCCTTTTTTTCTTTCGCGTTGCTGGGTCATTTTTGTCACCGCCTCATTTTGTGTGCCCCATTTTTGTGCCCCGGATGGTCAATGTTCTTCCAAAGCTTCATCATAGGTTGACCATGCTTCCCCTTGGCTTGTTTTGTCAAGTTTTGGTGCCTTGTGGGCTCTCTCTGGCAGTTTTCCTCTACCAGTGGCCTTGGGCCAGGCCAGGCCCGCCCCTTCGGGTTTCCCTGCCCGGGTTTCCCTATCGTGTCGGCTGTCCCAAATGTCGGATGGGTTACATCTTCTCGGACCCTAGGTCTTGGCTCCATCATCGCCGTCTGAAAGGTTTACAAGGAAATCTTGGTTGCTTTTGAACATTCCGGGCCTGAACTTTCGAACTTCCACGTCCGGAATTCTGTGAAGGTTTTGCCATTCCTGACGGTGGACCTCTGGCATAACTCTACCCTCCAGGCCCTGACTCCCTCTTTGTCACCACCGACCCCTCTGAGTTGAAATTTCCAAACGCCCACCACCCTGTGCCCTCCTAGCCTCCGGACCCCGGGTCTCCCGCCGCCATCAGTGAATTTAAATACACCAACTCAAATGTCTACTAAACTTGCATTCAATGCTGCCATTAATGGCGGTTGGGGTATAAATAGCTTGCCCAAGCCTATCATTCTCACTTGTCAGTGTTGCAGAGTGATTAGAGAACTTTCCAGAGGAGCCCACCGTCTTCGAGACCTTCACGCTCATGCCCATTGCCTTCGCATACCGACCGCTAGTGGATCTCACACCTCCCCGCATCGAGTGTTCAAGGTAGGTTTTCCGTTCACCCTCCTGAACATTGTTTTCATGATTTCTAAAGCTTAAAATGAACAAGAACGATCAAAAGGACATGTAAATGATGAAATATGGCACAACGAACAAAACCCATGTCCTCGAAAATTGAGAAAACCAACATAGCACCCTCATGATTAATTCAGAGCTTTATCCCCGTGTGGCCATTCTTCACAGGGGCATTCACGCCCCTCGGGCCCGGACGCTCCCTTCACCGGCTGAGACTTAGCGAAAAACCAAAAATTTTGAAACAACCTTTAGCTCTCTCAGGCCCAGGCCTCCGGGATTCCGCATTTGGATTTCCATGCTCTCACCATTCTCTAAAAGTGAATGGGACCCATCTCCCCATTCATCGGTTATCACCCTTTATCGGAAACACCTGTCTCTTTTGGTGAGATGTTACAATAGACCCCTTGGTGAACATACCTTGTTCTCCCCAAGCTACTCCGTCGGTGAGACAAGTCCTAGTCGGCAAAAGCTCATAGCAGGCTCCTTTCGTCTTACCAATTTTCCTTTCTATCGCTGAGACCTCCCCTTTCGACAAGACCTTTCACCGAACATATCCTGCTCTCGTCGAGTGCCCTTCAAAGTCGGGGAGACTCTGTCTAGTCAGAGAGACCTTCCGCCAAGCTCACTACTCTTGCCGACACCTTCGCTTTCTGCGAGACCCTTAATAATCACCAGGACTTCATGGCAAGGCCTTCCTTTCTTAGCGAGCCCAGATCTTTCCAGGAAGACCACATATTGTTGGCCAGAGGTTATACCGATAGAACTCCACATCAGCAAAACATTACATAGTCGCTAGGACCTCTAGCCGAACTCAAAACGTTTCACCATGTGTTCACTATGACAGTGTCTTTCTCACACCGAAGGTCTCTTATGTTATATCGCTAGTCAGTGAGACCAAAAAAATTTTCCAAGACCTTATGCCGACCTCCTCATCCTTGGGCGAGCATGAAGCAGGTCAGAGAGACATCATCGAGTCGGGGAGACCTTTCTCCGACTTGGAATATTACGTCGAAGGCTCCCTTTGTCGGCAGGACTCTCCACATCACTAGGACATCACGACGATATCACCATCCTTCGCCGAAACCATCATCTCCTACCGAGGCTTCCCCATTTGTTAGTAGGACCCCCTGGTGTCGGTGAGAGGTCTTACCAAAAGCAAAACACTACCCCAAGCCTCCTTATCTTTGGCAGGACATAATGCCTTTGCCAAGACATCATGACGATATCAATTTCTCTTGGCGATTTTGCGTGATCTTCGCCATCATAGACGACGAATGCCTATCATCCTTCCACCCTCTGAGCCCCGGGCCCCCATTTTCGGCTGGGATCCAACTTGAATGATAAACATCCTTGACTGTGTTGGGCTCCACCATTCGGGACTCTGTCCCATCTCCACTGCTCAATAATGGAAAATCTTGCCCACCCTTCCAAGCTCTGGGCTCCACCTTCCCGACCACCGTGAGTTTCAAAATCAAAATCTTCTATCTGACCCTCATGCTAGGTCTGATCTGCTGGGCCGCCCCTTTCGGACTTCCACCTGGCAATAGCCATTCTAAATGGGAAAGGTTGGGCAGCTTCCCCGTGCCTCAGGCTCGAGAGCTCAAACTAAAAATTGTAATCTTCTGGCCGCCCTTCGATCCTTCGAGCCCCGGACCCCAGAGTTTTGTCTTTGGAACTCCGTTTCTGCTCGGCTGTTTCAAATGGCCATCTCCAAATGGCTTTCCAACCTTGTACCTCTGGATCCTCCTAAACCAGTCCAAATCAACACAAATTTGAAATATGATCTCGACCCATGTGCTCAAATTAGGCCTTCTTTGTTATGATCCCTTTGAACCATCAGAATTCTATCAAGAAAGATCCCCCGGGTCATTCGGCCCCATTTTCCATTTCAAAAAAGCATTCCTGCCAGGGAAGTCCGGCCCTCCGAGCCCGAACTGTCCCAAAGCCCTCAACCAAAAGACCAATGACATCGGAAAATAAAAGTATCATGTTATGCTTGATAGATTATTTAAAATGGATTTCATCTTTAGGATTTTGGCTAACATGAATGCTTTCATGATGAATTTCACTTGCTACGCCTTTGCTTGCAAAATATATGGAATCAGGTTCGGGACCTTCGGGGGCAGTCGTCGAAAAGGACAAAGGAAAGAAGTCAGGAAAAACTCCTCGAGGGAAAGAAGACAAGGACCAAATGAAATACCAAATCCAGGGTGAGCCTCTGCACTCAAAGGTTACCACAGATTGGAAGGAAATCACCAACACCAACATAGGCCACATCAATATTGACGAGTTTACACAAAGGGTTAGGGTCAATCCAACAACAAAAAATGCAAGATTGATAAGACAGAGTGGAATTGTGAAAGCTGTGGGCTTCCCCCCATCCCTCGTGGGCACTGAATTGGTCATGACTTGTCGACAGGCATATCAGCCTGACACAAGGACAATTTTTGATAGGGATGGTAACATTCTCACCGACATGTCGGCCAGAGGAATCATGAAAACCTTTCATATTCCCACGTTTCAAGAAATGGAAATGCCTACCATTGAGGAGTGTCGGGCGGCATGGGATGGTAACCCTACAGGCTACAGGAAGATAATAAATCAGCATTGGCTCAAGGAAAAGCGGGGCAGCACCATGAAGGTCCTAACGAACTCTTCCGCAGTGATTTCTATGAAGACTACCATGATTTGGTCACAATGCTAAGCAGGGTTATGGGCCTCCCTGCTACGGCCTTCTTTCAGAGGTGGACGGTGTACTTTGTTGAGAAAATCCTTCATGGGAATGAAGACGTTACCACAAAGACCACATTTTATTAGGGAGGTATAATAAGCAACTACTTCCATGAGTAGTTTGTCAATGTGAAGAAGAGTTCTAAGTTATATATGACTTCATATCTCATATACTCCTTGGCAGACCAGAGACAGTACAATGGGTTGTTTGTGGCACCCAATCAGGAGCAGGGTCGAAGACTCAAAGCCTATGACAGATACCCCCAGCTCTAGTACCAAAACTTTAGGAGGGAGTACTGTAGAGTAAATGACGCCTTCATCAGCCATATTATCAGAATGATTGTTGGGGATTTCGAAAGGAGAGTTTCCCATAGTGCTAGGGAATTTTTGAAGCACTATGCCTTCCTCTTCATTCAATACCCAAAGTTTACATACATCTGTGCCCAAGGCTTCACTGAAAGGCCAAACAAGTTGCCTCGATACCCCAACGAACGAATCATCCTATTGGAGCTCTCTCGGCAGCTCCAACACATACAGGTGATCTTCAATGGAAAACACATAGCAAGGATCTCTTATCCCATGACTCTTGGCCAGGGCATGTATAAACTACAAACTTCCTAGTGCGCGGGTAACTCTAAGAAGAAGCTAAAGGATTACCATTTTCATCTACACACTACTCGCCCTCGAATGGATCCATATGGGCACGTAAGGAAGGCACTGGGACCAGGGTTCGCTCATCTCCACCAAATTGAAGACTTTTAGGGGGATTGTCAAGATGATAAAGAGGTATGTGCAAGGCACTATATGCGGATGACTACGCATTTTGTAAGGAAGGTGCAACCATTTCCCATACCGGACCAAGTCGAAGAAGACGATAGCACCATAATGGACCCCAAGTACCCCGCAGTAGCCAATTTTCTAGTACCAACAGTTGACTGGGATGAACAGTAGATTGATGACTTTGACATTATAACAAAGCCAATCTTGGCCTGTACCAAGGAATGGGTTGATAGACAAGTGGTACGACTAAAACAACGGGTGGTAATATTGACTTATGAAGGGCTCAAAAGTGAGCCAAGCGCCACGGAGGATGCCACTGCCACCACTTCAACCGGCGGGACATCCAAGTCTCATCCAGTCACTAGGTCTAAGAAGAGGAAGGAGACAGAAACATAATAGTCTCCTGACCCTAAGGTCTATACAAGAAAAGAAACAAGAGGCTCACCCTCCAAAAGACTTAAGCAAACAGAGGGCACCACGGAGTAGCCCTTAATCCAAGGAAGAAGAAGTAAAGGGTACAGATCAATTAGAACCCCTCTTGGCTCTCCCTGTCCCGACTACTGCACCACCTACTTCTCTGGCCATGATCGCCACATACCCACCAGCAGTGGACATCTTTGTCCATCTTTCCCCTTCACCTCCGACCAGGTTTGTAATTGTAATTGACTCTTCCTCTACCATAACTACACCTCCTTCCTCCATTGCCATGTCACCCACCACGTCACTCCCATTACCTACAGTGGCTACACCAATGCCCACTCCTACCTTGCCTGAGACCTTCTCAAAGCATATGCAGAATATCCCTTCCGAGCTCTCCCAAATCCTCATGGATCCCACTCTTCAAGCTGCCTTAGCCCAGGTCCTCGTTGCTGCCAAACCTTCACAACCTTCGACAAGGCCACCAACTATGGAAGCCACCATGTTAATCTCTAAGGAATGTGAGAGGCGAGAACAAGAGGCCTCAAAGCCCTTTGAAGAGGAGGCTGATGAATATCACGAGCACCCAGAGTACGAACAGTGCATTATTGACAGGGTTGCCTACGAAGAGGAAGGAACTGGTTCCTTGGAGAGCAAAGATGAGGAGGAGGATGTCGGTGGTAAGGTCATCATGTAGGCCTTCGATGATGATCTTGAGGAAGAGTTGGCCCGATAGCCAAAGGGCACTGAGACGGAGGCAGAAAGGTCACCTCTTGGAAAAGGACAACAACAAAAAGATAATCTAGAAGAAGATATACCTGAGAGTGAGGCTCAAGCGGATAGGAGCCTCGAAATCGAGCAGCTCAAGGAACATGTGCACGAGGTTGAACAAACTGAGAGATAGAAAGGAGGGGAAATGGAAGAGAAAGAAAATCCCTTGCAGCAATTATCAACCACACCTCCTATTAAACGCCTTGTGTTCATCTAGGACTCCGACGAAGAAGAAGGAGATGTTGCCAGGGAGGAAGAGAGGGTTTCGGAAGATAAGAGAATGAAGGCCTTGACCGAGAGGGGGGAGGATGATTGTGAGTCACCTAAGGGCAAGTCTATCATGCCTAAATGGTTAGAAAAATAGCTCGAAAGGAAAACTCCCGTACTAAAGGACCCGAGGGCGAGACTAGAGGATATCTTAGCTTGAGCTCAGATCACAACAAAGAAGGAGAAGAAGCCTAAGATCCAATCTAGGGTAACGATGGATGCTTCTGGGTCTTGAGCTGTGCAAATAGCAACCCCTATGGTGGGCCAGGCTGGCGTGAGTTACGTCTCCACCATCGACTTGGGGACCGCCACCAGAGAGTAGAAGGTAGGGCATCTTGAGGAGTCAGTGGCCACGGTGGTACATTTGATAAAACAGGATAAGATTTCAAAAGGTGAGCTCAAAGCACAGGTGGCTGCTTTAATAGACTACATCTAGCAATGGTCTTCGGTGGATGACCTACCTACCACGTCCATGGCCGCACCCCAACTGTTGTCCAAGGAACAAATTGATAAGATGGAAAGGAGAAAGAACTTGGAAAAGACTACGGAGGACTGGTTTCGACAAGTCTTATACGTCGAAAACATGGGAATTAGCAGGGCTGTTCAGATAGACAACAAGTTCCTGGACCTGTAGCAATCTTTGGAGGGCACAAAGAAGCTATTCACTGACTTCCCTGCAGCATATGACTCCACCTTCCCAAAGATCGAGGCTATCCTTCAGTTTCCAAAAGCCACATGGGAAAAGGAGCTTGCATTTAGCAAGGACGATCATTGGTTGATGGATGTGTGGCGGCGAGACTTTGATAACAGGAAGGAAAGGTTGGAACAAATAATGAGTAAAGTGGATCTGGATATCGAATGGATCAAAGAAATCAGGGCGGAATGTGCTCGATACCTCAAGCTGATGACGGGTTACGACATGCCCGCAGTACAGATGGATCCGAAGAAGGTAAAACCTAAATTCCATAAGAGGATGGAGGACAAGATGTCTAGTGAAATGACGATGGAGTTCATGAGTTTTGCTACCCGTGCCTTCGATCAATCAGAGCTGTTCAGGGATCAAGGTATAAAATACGATGAGGACTGGAGGAGGTTGGAAGATAATGAAAAAGAGTGGAGCTACCAAGTGTTGCGGTATGAAATCATTGAAGTAGACAAACTCCAGCTGGTCATCCTGAAGTTCATTGAATACACAGCCTCTAAAAAGCAGGAGGAGAACCCTGTTGATGATAAAGAGCCCCCTAAAGAGTAGCTACAGTAAAACAGCAATCAGCTAAAAGACAAAAAGCTACAGTGTCATCACTAGAGGACAAAATAGGGAGGGGACAAAATGTTTTTTTTAAATTGTAATAAATTGAGGGTTGGTGAAACCCTATTTTGTAATGAATCTTGGCAACACAATGAGAATTAATCTTGGCCATTCATTTGACTTTTGGGGCACTATAAATAGGGCTCTCCTCTCATTTGAAAAGTGAGTTGAGTTGTTGTAAAGACATGTTGTAGAAATTTATAATGAAAATACATTGACTTGGTGCATTTTATGAGTTTCTCACATGTTGCTTGATTCAACCTCCATTGTTAGATGTTTAACTTAGATTTTATTGTTGTTCTAGTTAACTATTTTTTTTCCTTGATAGATTTTAGGAATGTTGTCCCGTGATTATGAAAATTCCTGTTGTGTAGATGCCTTCTTAGTCCATACTTTTTGTTGTTTGCTGATGATAGATGGTTGTGTAAAGCTAGTCTAGACTTAAATTAAAAGATGCTCCACACTTTCATCTTTGTCCATGCATGCATATAGTGAATGAAAGATGAAACATTTGCAGACCTTAGAAGATAGCACAAATTCCATGAACTGTGAGATTTCTGGTTAAGTGGAATATTGTTTCTAGGAAGTTGTCCATTACAGGAACTCCATTATCACTATTCATAGTTAGTTGCAGATCCAGGAGCCTTCTCTCTTCCCCGCCCTTTTTTCCTTCTTCTTTTTTACAAAATACCTTAGGAAAGGTTCATTGCACATTGTAAAGCTAAATCCAATGATAAAGGTGGAGTTCAAGACTGTTGTTTGAACCTACAACAAACGCACAACAACTTCTCCATCTTAGGAACTCCACTCCAAGACCCAACTTCCCATGCTTTGTAACTCATCCGTAAGTCCGCCTTGTGATTCCAGCAAATCACATCAAACAACTAAGATATTCCAAGCACTGTCAAGACCTAACATTAGAGACCTTGGGATAGTGTTCTGCAATCTAATTGTGGAAGATTGTCTTTCAAGAGAGGCGGTGCACTTACGCAATGCCTGTGTTGAGAAGTGCATAAAAAACACATCAACACAAGGTAACCAAGAGTTGACTATTTGACTAGTTATGATAATGAAACTTCCTTTGACCAAGTTTTAGTTGTGTTGACCATATGTCGATATTGTCATGATGATATGTGCCGATGAGATTGTCATGCTGAATAAATGATTGCCATAATTTTCCTTATGATATTTATCCATTTGGGAATGATTTGCTTTGTCTTGAAGACCTTTTGACGTGTGTTCCAGTGTGATGCCATGAACCCTAATGGATGGACCTAGTGCGGCCTCGGGGGCTCATCGATAAATGGCCTTGCCTATGTCATGCACTCTGAGACCTCATAGTTTGACAAGACCAATGACTTTGTCATGATGACCATAGATTGTGCCATGATTTTATTTTGACAAACCTAAAAGGATTGACCTAATGTCTTGGGGACTCAATTATGAGTCTTGCCTACGTAGCAAATGTGCAGAGATAACGTAGTTTGGATGAATAACAAAGACTTGATTAATATGACGGACATGATGAAATGTGACTTTGTTTTGCATTCTTTGAGTAGTTTGACATCTTGTTGTGGTTTTCTTCAGGACTTTTTTTAGTTTTTAGGTCTTTCCTCGGGACATTTTGTGATGTTTTTGGTCTTTTTTAAGGACTTTTTGCCATGTTTTTGTCTTTTTTTTTAGGACTTTTTGTGATATTTTTGGTCTTTTTTTCAAGACTTTTTGTCATGTTTTTGTCTTTTTTCAAGACTTTTTGTGATGTTTTTGGTGTTCTTCTAGGACTTTTTCTATTTTTTTGTCTTTTTTCACGCCTTTTTATGATTTTTTTGTCTTTTTTGAATGGTTTAAGAGGATCATGACAAATGCATGTGACTGATTCCTACACATGAAAATCCAAGGAAAAACATGATTGTGCCCCTAGTCAAGTTGAATACCAATTGACAGGTGATGACAACGTTGTTTGACATGGGAAGGAAGCATCCCAAAACAACATGAGGATGACGATAATGTGGCAAAAGTATCGAGGTCTGCAGTCGGGCCAGCAACAAAGTCAAGTAATGTTTTGGATAATGTGTTTGTATGAATTAGACTCGTTGCATTTGGAATGTCTTGGTTAGGAATAAATGGGATGATGGAGCATCCTTAGACTGTTTGACAAGGGAAAGCCAAGATAGGTGACAGACATGAAAGGACGAAGATGGCCTCGGTAAAGGATGGGAGACATGAGACTAAGGGAATTGTCATATGATTTTCAAGCACTATATCGCATAAGGATAATGAGGTTATAAAAGTAGTGACATGACATTTCGTGAACAGTATATGAGTGAAGGATAGACATGTCAAAATTTTTCCCAAAGCATGATTTATGTGTGCCAGTTTTATGTCAAGACCAAGGTAGGTGGGAAAGTGAATGGAAATGATATGGATGAAATGGATGGGTGTAAATGTCATCAGGAAAGCATGGGAAATGAGACGAATTTACCCCAAGTGTAAAAGTCCACATAGATGATTTATTTTACACATGATGCCTGTTTGCCAGATTTTCATCATGGTACTTATTCAGGCATCTATTTGCCAAGTTTTCACCATTGGATGAAATTTTTTCTCTTTACTATTTTCTTGACTTTTTTTATTTTTTTATTTTATTTTTTTGTTTTTTTTGTTTTTTTTAGTGTCGCCAAGACGTCTATTTGCCAGGTTTTCATCAAGGTGACAATTTTTTTATCATTTATCATTTTTTTTGTATTTTTGATATTTGTAGATAGCCTGGATGCTTTAGATGACCACTAACTATTTTGAATCCACTAATGGTGCCAATGTAGAGATTGGTGCCATGATATGCCAATAATGACCTTGCTGAAGGAGTTGTCTTGTCAGGATCATAGCACTTGTATACAATTGATCGATGTCATTGTGATCCTTTATGATACTAGAGTTGGCCTTATCAAAAAATCCACATCGCAATAGAGTGTCATGAGAGTCCTTGTGGTAAAGAGTTGCTGCCATGATGTGACGGATTTGTGACATGGGATTTTTGGACTTTAGGCGAGATGTAGGATTACAACAGATGATGGTAGATGTCAAAAGGTTGTTTGGACATTTAGATGAATCACTTTTTATTCTCCAAACTTTGTATGGTGTATGACAGATTTTGGAGGGATGGCATTTGGAACCAACACTCTTAGATGCCTTGCTTGATGACCATTTTGAAGGAGGTGGACATTTGTTGTATATGGGAGTCATCTTGTCTTGTGGCTCCATTTTGATTGACTTTTGAAATATTTTCATTGTTTGATCCATATTTCTTTGGGATCCATTTTAACTTCATATGTCCACTTGTCTTTTTGTTTGATTCAATGGCCTTTGACATTTGATGTTGATCTTTTGATTTGTATGACTTTTCTTTTCGTTGGTTCCAAAGGGAAGGTTTATTTATGATGGAATGATGGTTTATGGTGTGGATGAAAGAGGTGTTGGCAACAATCTTATGACAAGGATTTCTCATGGACTCTATTTTGACGTTTGTATCTGACAAGGTTTCCCCCAGTATCAAGGAGGTTCCACTGACATTGTTTGATTTTCTAACTGAAGAATAGCCAAGACCTTGATGTCTATAATTTTTCTGAAGTTGTATTAGTTCCTGACTGCCTTGCTCATGTATGTCTAGTCCTTTGCCTTGATAATGCATTCTTTGACAAATTTTGTTTGCGATGGGGTATTTATTGTTTTGAAAGAAAGATGCTAACCCATCATGATGTCTATGGACACTGTCACTTGGAATGTTCTCATCTGCGAGAAACCCTGCTCTGACAAAGATAGATGGCCCTAGTTGATGAAGTGTCTTAGCTTCATTGTCATGTTGGACATATTTTTGACTAATATCTTTAGGTTGATCTTGCAGCATGTCAGGTTCTGTTGATTCTATTGGTGCTTCCAAGTCAATGTCGAAGCCACCATTATGTTCAATGTCATAGATTCCAATGATTTTAGCTATAACTTTATCATGTGCAAATATGTCCATAGTGGAAGACTCTTTTTCTTTAGGAATATTGTCTATATTTGTCATGGAGGCAGGTGTCTCATTCTAGAAAGTGTCACGAGTTGGGACCTCAATAGGATCATTGTCAAGTGTTTGATCATAGATGGCATACAGGTCAAGGAGTGGATCATCTTGGACTTCTTGGTCAATGGTAGGGTCTTGGTCAAAGATGGGGTTGTCATGGATTTGGACCTCTTGGTCAATGGAAAGGTCTTGGTCAAAGATGGGGTTGTCTTGGGTGATGTAATTAGGATTGAAGTCTTTGTCAAGGGTTGGGGTATTTTGGATGTCATGATCATCTTGAAGAACTTCTTGGATGGACTAAAAGATAGGGTCATGGGATGGACTACCTTGTTCTTGACATGAGAGTGACGTTATAAGGTCATGCTTTGGACTTTCATTTTGACATTTATTCTCAAGTCTATTAAGTGGGATTTGACTTTGGACTATGATAGAATTTTCATGACTAGATGTGGCTTGTGAGGGGGTGACTTGAAAAGAATTAATGAACAAAGGACTAGGATAGGACGTGGGAACTTGGATTGGACTAGTATATGAAGGACTAGGATAGGACATGGGGACTTGGACTAGACTAGAAAGTGAGGGACAAGGATAGGACATGGAGTCTTGGACTAGATTAATTGTTGAAGGACAAGGATATGACATGGAGACTTTGACTAGATTGGTGTAAGGTTGATTGAAATAAGACATGGAGACTTGGACCGGATCGGTATGGTATGATGTGGGGACTTGACATGAGTTGGTAGATGGTTGATAAGGGATGCATACTTGGATGGGATTAATAGGTGAAGGACTAGCATATGACGTGAAGACATGGAATGGACTAGCAGACAGTTGACTTCCCTTGTCAAGGTTAGGATAAGAGCAATAAGTAGACATGTGTTGGGTATTAATGGCAGGATTTGTGTTAAGTGACTGTTGATAGTGAAGGTAGACAGATGGAGGACTTGGACTGATGGGTTGTTGATACGAAGGGCATTGATTTTCAGCTTGGATAAATTCTCTCCTAAATTCAAAGGCTTCTTGGTATCGACCTCTACAAAGTAATTCGTATTAAAATTTACTAGCAAGCCTATCAACATTTTGTTGAAGGGAAGACAAGGTGGTGGATGCCATGATGTTGTGAGATGATAATGACGTTTGTCTAAGGGAAATGACTAATGCAAGGTGATAAACTTCTCAAGAAAGGATACCAAATGCCAAGGTGACAATGAAGACTAAATATGAAAATGTTGACCAAGGAAAATGACCAATGCCAAGTTTAGATGCCAAATGAGGACTACGATGGACAATATTTCAGTTCTGGTTTCTGACAAAGATGTTTGAAAAAGATATTTGACAAAAATGTTTGGATTCAGATTCTTGTTTGTGAAAAAGTTTAAATTTTAGTTACACAAATGTGTCGTTTCAAGTGGCAAATGCCTTGCAGTGTGCAGATGCATCATTTCAAGGATCAATTGCATGTCAGGAATGCACATGCAGCTTTGGAACTAATGAATGCAGTAGGATGTGACAAATATGGTTTGGTGAGACTCATATGCATCGCAACGCATACAAATGCGGTGTTTGTACAATCAAATGTGGTTCAATTTTCCATATGCGGCTTTACAAAAAGCTAATGCATTGCAGGATAGGAAAATGCGACTCAATATGCTAGATGTGGCTTTTCAAATGGCACATGCAATACGACAGATCACATGCGGTGTTATAAATGGAAAATGTGACTCAACATGTCAGATGTGTTGCATAGGAAAGTAGATGCATTGTAGATAGACTGTTTAGACCAGTTTTGACCGAATTCTTGAAGTTTGACTTGGTTGTTTCTAGATGTTTGACCGTTGTTGGTTTTTTTCAGTATCTAGAAAACACTTGCAAGCACAATATTTTGACTGTAAGTGAGCACACATGAGACAAGTACAATCCTAAAAGGCCAATAGGCCAAGGGTTTGTATACTTTATATAGCCCACTGATATACCCCGGATTGGTGCGGAACACCTCTCCTTCTCGAGAGCAGATAGCTTAGAATTTTGGTGGCATTGGCTCCCCTCCATGGCTCATTAATGTCATTCGAGCACACCAAATTTGGATTCTTGAGTAGTGACTTCCCAAGAATTGCTATCTCTACTCAAGGGGATTAGTAGTGAGTGTCTTTGGGCATGATACTGTACCCTGCACTATATCAAGCAATGGCCAAAAAAGGTTGGACTCTAGAACAAAAGGTGTTTAATACGAGCATTTCGTTCGTAGGGCATGATCCATGAGGTGAGAGTCCCCTTTCAGATCCATCTCGTCAGAACCATATGCATGATTCTTGGGCTTTCCCCAAGAATCCACTCTTATATACCAGCTAGAAGTCCCTTGGTGTCAGGGTGCTACTGGTCTGAGTCATTCTGGGGTGAGTACTTTTTCCCACCAAAACAAGCCCAAGTTCTAGAGTTAGTAATCATTTCTCTTACACCCAGGGTCGCTTGAAAGCGCAAGGGGAGAGGATACTTTGATTACTAAATCGTGAGGGTAATAACATATAAAAACGGGTCTAGTTTTCTGATCACCGAGTTTTCACAAGGTGAGAGCATACTCACCTACCATTTTGCAAACACATTTATGCAAATTAGAAGACATTGTTCTTTTTAATTGCACTAAAAGTAAGTGTGTACTAATCTAAGAAAAATACAGACACAATGTTTTAGTGTTTATTCTTTGACATTCGAACCTGCAAGACCATGAGTTAGAAGTTTGAATTTTTTCCTTTAACCCACGAAAAGCAACTGCCAAATGCTGCAAATAAAAATTAGTACCAAAAAAACCTAACTAGGCAAAATGCAGAAAAACCAAAATAAAAAGAACAAAGGAATAGCAAAAACCTGAATGCAAATCAACAGAAAACGTTACCAGTCAAATGTGTCACGACAGAGCGAATGCATCTCTCTATGTGTCAAATGTGGCTCAGGAATTCAACTATGGCTTTCCAGACTAAGATTGCAGCATGGCAGAACGATTGCGGTGTTTGGGTCTTCGAATGCATCGTGACGCATCAGATGTGTCACGATTTAAAAAAAAAACTACTGCGTCACTATGTACCTATACCTGCAAAAATGACAAAAAATGCACAAAACCATATGGAAAAAATAAAAATAAACAAAGTCAGGTTCACCAATGTAACTAAGGGTTAAATTTTGGTTTAGATTAAGGTTAGCAAAGACTAAGAAACCCAAAGAAATTACAAAGTACAAAGAAAGTAAACAAAAGAACGATTATACCAGCTAATCGCCGAGACCTCCATGATTCACTTTTGTAACACCTTCTAACTTGTTGGTTGACGTATTGCCCTCAGATTCGACGTACGAGCAATCTTGAAATAATAGTCTAATTCCTACACCAAGCTTTGAAGGATTTGATCCAAGTCTATGTCTATGTTTAAATGACCAAAATGCCTATGCCTAAAATATGCCAAGACTAAGTGGAATAAGATAAATAAATGCAACAATCTCTATGAAATATCTAAGTATGTCAGTGCCTAATCTAAAAATGAGAGCAAAATAGCATTTTATAGAAAATGCCATTTTGAATGGACAAATGAGATTGACTCTTGACAGAGACCTAAAATCAAAGGCCCAGATTAAATCTGATAATCCCTAATCAAGGTTAGGGAAAAATCCTTAAGTGAGTGGTCGAGATTTCATCTAAGAGAATCAAATCGATGGTGGAGAATAAATGAGATAATTAATTCGAAAATAAAAAATTTCAAAAATCAAGAAGATAAGAGTTGAACTAAAGATCAGATTTGGAAAAATCAATAATCTGCCCGATTACTTGATTTTTGGAGGAAAGTTACCAATTTGAATTAAATTAATTCAAAATATGGATTTTGTGAGATAATAAATAATCATTTTTCAAATTATTTACTAAAATGAATTGACAGTTAAGAATGTGATGACATTTTGAATAATTTTATTTATTTAAAATGAGAGGAATATTAATTTTGGTAATTAAATAATTAAAGATAATTATTTAATTTAGAAGATAAGATTAATTAATTAAAAAACTAATAAATTCATTTAATTATGAGGATTAGTGAAATATTAAATAAATAAATAAAATTCATTTATTTAATAATCAGGAAGAAATAAATGAAGAAAAGTAATTAAATAAATTAAGAAATTTATTTAATTAGAAGAAGACTTAGACAATTAATGACGTATTTAATAAATAAATAAAATTTATTTATTTAATAATCATGAAGAATAAAAGAACATGAATTATTTAATCAATAGTCGAATGTGGACCAAGGACATAATTAAATGTCATAATTATGATAGGACGAAAGTGGTAAAAATAGAGCTTGCAGGCCTAGGTCATTTTTAAGTGTCTACAGTTACTTCAGAAGGAAATATTCAAAACTTGATTGTTCTACTCTTGACTAGGCTTGAAGTAGAGCAGTAAATTCATATTTTTTTGTCATAACTTTCAAATCAAACATGATACCAAAAATATAAATGTAGTTATAGATACCCATTTGGGCTTTATACAACATAATAAGAGTTGTGGTAGGGTTGTTTTAGAACACAAGACTCAAATTTTGACTGTTCTCCCTCAAATTAGGCCTACTAGGATTTCAAACCTATTTTAGTAAAATGGACACAACTTGCTAGAAACTTGATGAAATTACATGAAACGAATACTAATAGACATTAGATTCATAGCTTTACCAAAAAAAATTGATTTGGAGTCAGTATGCGATTGTAAAAATATGTACTACATCAAAGAATAGCAAGGAAATGTTTAGAAATGCAAAAAATAGAGGTATTTTTATTGTTTTAACTTCTCAAAATTCAACCACCACACCCTCCAACCATGTCTACGACCTTACAAATCATTTTAAAAAAATTATAATGGTTCTCAACCAACTTTTCAACTTACAACCATTCAAATTCCCTCATTTACAACTTATGACTTCATAATCCATGTTTTTGCAACTTTTACAACATTGACAACATTTTGCAAAATTGACAACTTGTGTAACTTGACACTCCAACATACCTAGCGACCTAATATGGACTCAAATACATTTAAAATGGTCTTATAAAACCTTATTACATGAGAAAACCACAAAAAAAAAATGACACTTTTTCCTATTAAAGGCATGAAACTTGAGGGTGCCCCTGCACCATACTCCCAAGGAAGAAAAGAAATCAAGCTCCTCTTGAGTAAGGGTCTACAACATGAGAACTATGCTTGAAACCTATTGTTTGGTTTCTTTAAATCCCTTTACATTATATTTGAAATAGTATCATGTTGGTTTCATCTTCACTATTGGTTTCTTGAACATTTGACAAAGATGTTTGAACTTGTCAATATAAACCTGTCCTCCATTTGCACCTCTAAATCCTTCTTTCAACAATTCTTTAACAACTAAAAAATTATCTCTATATTGTATATATGAAGCAACAAACTCATGTTGTTTGATTTCATGAACTTGAAGGGACTGAAATCCACTTACAACTATTGATAACCTTTGACAAAACATATGACAGGTATATAGACTATGCTGGAACTCACCTTTTAGAGATTCTCATTCAACATTTTTCTGAGATGGTTGTTTTTGTTCCTTCATCAACAAAGATTCTTTAATGTTTGGTTCTATTTTTCTCTCTTGCATTCTTCTCTTTTGAATGATTTTCTTGATAAACCACTTTACCTTCATTGTTATTGGTAATGCCAACCCCTTTCTTGTTTTGCTCTCTCAAGGAGCTGTTGCATTTCAAGTTCCATTATTTTTTCCATTTCTTCTTGAATTTATTTCATTTTCTCCAAGGCTTGAATCAAATCTATTATCTCTTGTTGAACATTCATCTGTTCTTCCTCCTCATTTTTCTTCTTCATCTCACTTTTCTCTTTTCCTTTCTCTTGTTTCTTGTTTGGTTCCTCCTTACTCTACAAGTCTCCACGAACTATTCTCATCAACACGTCCATTCTTTTTTCTCAAGAAAGTCTCTTTCACTTTGCTTCTTCTTTTTTTCATGATACCTCACCTTAGGCCTCTTCTTTTGTTCCCTTGGCCTAGTCTTTTGACATCTAGGTTACTCCTTTAACCTACAAAAAGACAAAACACAAACTCCAAACTTCTTTTCCCAATCCTTTTAAGCTATGATACCAATTTGATGCAAATCAAGGGTGGATAAATTTAACACAACTTTAATCAATCAAACTTTGTAATCCCAGAACATAACTTGGTGAGTTTTTGCTTATAAGGCGCTCAATCTCCTAGTAGTATTTTAAATTAACTAAAATGGGCACAACTTCCTAGGTAGAATTGATGTCCAAAAGAAAAACCCATATTTGAATACCTTTTATGGTTTTATTCAACATTTTAAGAAATTAGATATGGTTACTTTGAAAAGAAAGGTTTAAAACTTGACTATTCTATTTTTGACTAAGCTTGAAGTGGAGCAATAAATTAATTTTTTTATCATAACTTTCAAAACATTCTTGATACCAAAAATATAAACACAATTCTAGATACCCATTTGGTCTTTATACAACATACTAAGAATTGGGGTAGGGTTGTTTTGGAACACAAGATTCAAATTTGGACTATTCTCCCTCGAATTATGCCTACTAGGGTTTCAAACCTGTTTTAGTAAAATGGACACAACTTGCTAGAAAACTTGATGAAATTACATAAAACCAACATCAATAGACACTAGATTCACATATTTACCAAACACAATTTTTTGGATTCAGTATGGGATTGTACAAATCCATACTACATGTAAGAACAACAAGGAAACATTCAGAAATACAAAAAATAGAGGTATTTTTATTGCTTTAACTTCCAAAACTTCAACCACCACACCCTCCATCCACGTCTTTGACCTTACAAAGCCTTTTAAAATATTTCCAATGGTTCTCAACCAATTTTTCAACTTACAACCATTCAAATTCCCTTATTTACAACTTATAACTCTTCATATTTCATGTTTTTGCAACTTTTACAACATTGACAACATTTTGCAAAATTGACAACTTGTGCAACTTAACACTCCAACACATCTAGAAAACTAATATGGACTCAAACACATCTAAAATAGTCTTAGAAGACCTTATTATATGAGAAAACCACAAAGGAAAAATAAAATGACACTTTTTCCTATTAAAGGAATGAAACTTAAGGGTGCCCCTGCACTAGGTTTTTATGTTCAAAACCCTAGTTATGTTAGGGTTTACAGTTTCAAATTCAAATCTAAGTTATGCCTACACTGTAAAGGAAAATTTTGTACATTTTATTTTGGTTCCTTTCTCTTAGAATTTTGTAGGTCTATGTCTTAGTCTATATTGTGTTTTATTGTCTTGCACCTAGAAAAGAGATGTTATAATGTCTACTCTATAATAACAATAGATCACCTGAATGTTCATTGCATTTTTCACTTAGGTATTATAGCAGTTCTATCATTCTCTCCACTATTGTACTCGCTATCTTTGAATCAATATAATCAATAATTGTTTCTTATTCTCATATCACATTTGTTGATCATGAATTTATAATTTGTTAGTGTCTATTCAAGGAGTAGAGTAATCTCTTTTAGTTCATAAGTTATGTGGTGATGTTATAATATGGATTTCAAAAAAATTTGATAGCATTATTCTTTTGTTGGTTTCTTGTTGCAAGGAAGTAAGTCTATTAGAAGCTAGGGTGGGTCTATTGTAGGAGTGTTACTTCATTTTTGGACTTTTTGTGGATAAGGCATTGGTCAATCTATACCCATAAGCCTAGGTGGATCTAATTTCAAAATCAAATAAAAACCTTTTAATTTCCTACATTTCCTTTTATTTTTATTTCCATTTGACCAAAAGTTATTAAAGACGTAGGAGGTTGTATTGATGATTTATCCTATCAAAGGGTTTCAACCATTGTAGTATGATAATCTACTTTATTGTATAGGGATACTCACCTTGGTCTTGCAAAGCCTAAAGTGTAGAGAAGAAGCCTACCAATCAACCATCTCCTATTCATTGGCCATTGACCTAGGGTCCTTGAGTATAAGGAGTGGCTACCCTTTATGAGATTCTAGACCATCAGCTAGAAACACCAACAGGTGAATGAGAAATGTTTGGTAAAATTTCATATTGGATCATATAGGGATGAAGTATTATGTGATATTATGCCTATAGATGCTTGTCATTTACTGTTAGGAAGATCATGGAAATATGGTAAGAAAGGTATTCATGATGGAAGAAGGAACACTTACACTGTGACATCAAATGGAAAAATAATTAGGTTGATACCTTTAGAGGAAGAGGAGAAGGCTGAAGTTTGTGGCACTCCTAGACTATGTTTGGTAGATGGAAGGAAATTTCTTGATGGATTGAGGCATGAGAAAATGTGTTTTCCATTGATTCTAAAGAAAAGAAATGGTCAAGAGGTAGAGAACCTTACAGTAGAGAATGAAGTGGTAGAAGAACTCTTCACAAAGTATGAAGATATTATTTCATAGAATATGCCAGATTGATTAACACTAGTCCAGTGTATCAGTCATCATATAGATCTTATTCCAAGAGAATTTTTTCCAAACAAGGAAACACATAGAATGAACCAAAAGAGAATGTAGAATTGAACCAACAAATACAAGAGTTGTTGAAGAAAGGAGTGATAAGAGAAAGTTTAAGCCCATGTGTGGTACCTATTCTACTTGCACCAAATAAAGATGGAGAGTGGAGAATGTGCACAGATTCAAGAGAAATCAGTGGGATCACTGTTAATTGTAGGTTCCCATTGCAAAATATGGATGGCATTATGGACTATTTGAGTGGAGAAAAGTATTTCACCAAGATTGACCAAAAGAGTGGATACCATCACATCAAAATCAAAGAAGGAGATGAATGGAAGACTGAATTTAAGACTAATGAAAGATTGTATTGTTCATGATGTGACCAAACTAACAATTCCAACACATTCAGTTTGGTAGTTTTATTCTAGGAAAGGTCATATTTTTCACACCAACATGCTTGATCACTCCAAACTACATTGTACTAGTGCTTTCTTGTAAGAGCCCTAAATTTCAAAAACTAAAAAAAAATTGATGAGTTATTTCTCCAAAACCATGGCACTTATAAACATTATATATAAAGTTATAGGGTCGTGTAAGATTACTCTACAATAACCTCTCTCAATTTTTCATCTCTCAAAACCGTTTGACCGTGGCAACAAGTTTTTGCACATTAAAAACATCAAATACATTGAAGAGAAAGTTGCAAGGTAGCACAATTTTTATTCTATTCATCATTGGGCCAAACATAGAGTTTTAATATATGTAAATAGGTGTTTTTATGCTAGGAAGGTCCTATTTTGTACCCTAACATGATCAATTGTTCTAGGCTACAATGTATCAATGCTTTCTCTTAAGAGCCCTAAGTGCCAAATATGAAATTTTTTGATGAGCTATTTCTCTGAAACGATGAAACTTATAATTTTTTCATCTAAAGTGATAGGTTCGCATAGGTTCTCTCTACAATAGCCTCTCTCAGTTTTTCATAGCTCCAAGTTGTTTGGTTGTGGTGATAAGTTTTTGCACATTGAAAAAAGATTCAAACGCATATAAGAGAATGTTGCAAGGTAGCATAATTTTCATTTTGTTCATCATGGAGCCAAACTGATAGTGTCACTACATTCAAGTCAAGGTTGGTTTATGCTAGGAAAGGTCCTATTTTGGACCCCAACATACCAAATCATTTGAGAGTATATTGTGTCAACGCTTTCTTTTAAGAGCCCTAAGTGCTAAAATAGGAATACTTTGATGAACTATTTTTTCAAAACCATGGAACTTAGATTAATTTTTTTAAAGTTACAAGTTCACACTGGGTCCCTATACAATAACTTATTTCAAATTTTTATAGCTCAAAGTCATTTGGTCATGGCGACAAGTTTTTGAATGTTGAAAAAAGCGTCAAATGCATTGAAGAGAAAGTTGCAAGGTAGCATAATTTTATTATGTTTATTGTAGGGCCAAATTGATAGTTCCAAAATGTCTAGATGGGAAATTTTTTTCTAGTAAAGGTCCTATTTTGCACCCCAACATGTCTGATCATTCAAGACTACATTGTGCCAACTCTTTCTCTTAAGTGCCATAAATGCCAAAAACTAGTGAACTTTGACAAGTTGTTTCTCTGAAACCATGACACTTAGAAATGTTTTGTCTAAATGTATGAGGTCATGTACATTACCTATACTATAATATCTATCAATTCTTCATATCTCCAAGTCATTTAGCTATGGTAACAAGTTTTTGCATGTTAAAAAAAGCATCAAATGTGTTGAAGAGAAAGTTCCAAGGTAGCATATTTTTTGTTATATTGATCATGGTGCTAAATTGATAATTCAAAGACATCTGAGTGGGTGGGTTTATGCTAGGAAAGGTCCTATTTCACACCCCAACATGCTCAATCCTTCTAGACTACATTGTGTCAGCACTTTCTTTTAAGAGACCTAAATGCAAAAAACTAGTGAACTTTGACAAGTTGTTTCTCCATAAATGTGCCACTTAGAAATATTTTGTCAAAAGGTGCAAGGTCAAGTAGGGTCCCTCTACAATAACCTCTCTTATTTTTTCATATATCCAATTTTTTAGGCTGTTGTGAAATTTTTTTGTTACCCCAAAAACTCTCAAATGTATGCAATGCGAAGTTGTAAGGTAGCATAATTTTTATTTTGTTCATTGTGGTGCGAAAATGTTAATGCCAACATTTCTAGGTGGGCACATCTACAATAGGAATGGTCTTATTTTTTACCCCAACTCTCCAGAATATTTTGAGCTACAATATGTCAACACTTTCTCTTAGGATCCCTAAGTGCAACAAATTATCAAACTTAACAAAACATGACAAAAAATGGGATGGAGTGTGTGGGTGAGAAGAGGAGTGAAGCCAATGATTTGAATTCTTTAGATGGTGATAGAGAGGGAGGGGCAGATTCAGACGATGAGGATACCGATTTTTTTCATGGGCTTGTGCATTCTTTTCTCCATTTGTGTTGGGTCGGCTTTGTTGTGAGGGTTGCAGGGTTTTCTTGGCTGCATTTGAGGGTGACTATTTTACTATGTGCCATTTGGGTGAGACTATAGGTGCTGGGGATTTTTTACTTTCCTACACCTATTCTTGGTGTAGACTGGTTCTTTCTTTTGGTAAGATCACTTCCCTAGATCTATTTTCTTGTTCCTACATTGGGGTGGTGATCTTGGTTGTTTGTTGTGTTGGCTTCTTGTTTACTTGTGGCAGCTTGTGGAGTTCGAGGGTCTTTCTATCCTCTTCTGGTCTTCACCAATTTATGCTGGTAAGATTCATTTTTCTTTTGGAGACTTTCAGTAAGTGGTGTTGTGAATGGATTTATTCTTGCTGGGAGTGTCTTTTTTGATTGGGGGATGGGATTTTTCACTCTAGTGCTCTGTTTTCATAGTTTCCTTGGAATCTCTTCGTTGTCGTGGAGTTGGTGGCCCTTAAGAGGTTGGGCTTCAAAGTTTTATCTATTATGTAGGCTATTGTGGAGTGGTATTTTTCCCTCCATTCTACTGTTGGAAATGTTTTCTTGGAGGGAATAACTTTTCCCATAAGAGATTGTGTGGTTTGGTGCCCCTTTTGCTTCTTAATGTCTCATTGTGGAAGGGGGTTGTTGTTTTTCTATAGGAATTTTTGTTGTTCTCTATGATGGTTATTTTGATGGGGTTGTATACTAAGATATATGTCAAGCCTCAGATTTTGATGGTTTGGAGGGGTGTTTGTGCTCCCTCTGTTTTTGAGGTGGAGTTCCTTGAGTTGGTGCAGCTTGGTTCAGTGGTGTTCCTACTAAAGATTGTTGTGTTGTGGGATAGGTGGCTTCTTGTCCTATGTTTATTGTCCCTAAATTATGAGCTTCTTCAAATATTTATGGTCTTAGCTCAATGGTTTCTCTTCTCTTGGTTTCTGGCTAAGATGAATTCTCTTGCTTCTTCTTTTCTCTTATTTGTTGCTTTACCAAAGGATGTAATGTCATGCCTTTCTTTAGTGGTTGTTGCTTTCTTTCTGGTCCCATGATGGTTGTCTTCTATTGAGGTGGAGACTGCTCCTTCTAAGGTGGAAACCTTTCCTTTTGAGGTGGAGTGGGGTATTGTGGTACTGGTGGGAAGTTATTTCTCTGGTGGCAAAGGTTTTCATTTCATCCTCTCCTATAGAGTGGAGCCTTCTCTTATTAAGGTAAATTTTGGGTTGGCAGTTTGGGCGAATGGGATCTAGGTGAAGAATGTTGCTCTCCAATGTTCAGTTCTGATTTCTAACTTCCCTATAGAGGTGGGGAGTTTGGATTTTTTGGGTTTTGTTGTTAAGTGTTTTGTTGCATTCTAGTTGTTATAGGCTGATGGTTGATTGGTTGTTCTAGTTCTAGGTGGTTTTTGTGTCTTGTTTTGTTGCCTGACTGACTCAGGTGGTGCTTTTGTTCTGATTAGGAATTAGCTCTCTATTCCTGGTGTTTTGGATCAAGGTTCCCTGCTTAACCTTGTATTTTATGTTGTTGGTTGGATGTTGGTTGTATATTTGTATCTTTAAGCAATGTTGTTTCTTCAGTTGGGTTTCAGGTCCATTCAAAACCTATTGTAAATGGTTTTGGGTCCATTCAAAACCTGATGTAAATGGTTTCAGGTCCATTCAAAACCTATTTTTCCCTTAATTAGAACAAATTATCAAACTTTGATGTGTTATATCTCATAGTCTTCAAAAACATACACACATTTGATCTAAACCTATAGGTGCATGTAATGCCCCTCTACAATAACCTCTCTCATATTTTGAAGACTCAAAACCATTTGGATGTGCAAAAAGTTTTTTTGCTATCCCAAAAACTATCAGATGCATGCAATGTGAAGTTGTAAGGTAGCCTAACTTTCATTTTAGGCATCATGTGGCTAAACCCTCAACTCCAACACATACGAGTGGGTATGTATATGGTAGGAATGACCATGTTTTGTAACCCAATTCATCCAAACATTTTGGGATACACTATATCAATGCTTTCTCTTAAGATCCTTGTTGTCCATTTTTTAATAGTTTTTGGCATTATTAAAGGTTTGGTTTAGTTAATTTTTTGTCTTGAGTATTTTATCCTTAAATTATGTGTGTCATATTGTGTTATTATGTGAAACTTGTGTCAAAAAAAATTATTTTACTAAAACTCATTTCAAATACATCTTTTCCCACACCCAAAGACCTAGGTTATGGTTTTGGATGATAGTCTAAAGTAGCGGACAACCATAGAATTCACATTCATATTGACATTATCTCAAAATGACAATGAATGAGAGGGTATTCATTCTAAAGGTACAACCCCTATGACAAGAAATTCATAGGTGAACATAACAATAAGGGATATTCACAAGTATAGTTTGGGGTGTGTCAAAGGTTTCTAGTCCATAATTCACAATGACAAACAAAAGACCTAGTGAGGGTATTCATGAGTCAATAGAAGAGTTCAAGTAGCACAAGATAAAATATATCAGTGATTAAGGCATAAAAGACTTTCAACTCCAAGGTTAAAATCATCAAATAAAGAATTTTATAGTCGTCAAAGTGACATCCCTAAACATGATTGAATTGTTCAATAGTAGCAAGACAGTTTAGAGGATAAGAGGGTAGTCTATAGTGATATTTTATAGTATCATGATATATTGATAGACCTTGTTTACAAGAAAGATACACCTAAAAAATACTATGGTGACAAGTAGTTGATAGAATATACATGAAATTTGATCTAATATTTGATTTTCATGAACCAGTTTCGAGATCAATACCAAGAGAGATCATGGAGCACAATGAAGATAGCATTGGTAGAACATTAAGATAATAATTTGCTATTAATAGGGGAAGAAACTTATATCATTATGTGAAGATAGTGTCATGAAATATTGGTACAATGAATGTCAAGAGTAGGTTTTTGATAGTTAAAACCAAGGATGATTGTCACCATGTAAGGATGGTATAAGTAGAGGACTATCATAAAGAAGGAAAACCATGATAAGGATTCATCAAAGAATCCTTGGATAGTCAAGTCAACATGAAAAAATTCAAAAAGTAATGGATCACCATGCTAAGGAAAATGAAACATGGAAAGTGCAATGTTAGGTGAAAAAGAACAACCACAATGTTGAGGAGAATCCTCCATAAGGACAGTCACCATTAACAATAGGATTCCAATAGGGCAATCATTTGTGAGATAAAGGAAACTCATTGTAATATATCATACAAAATAATGATAAAGGTTTATAGGGTTTGAATGGAAAAACTAGAGATAATGATAGGGTTTTCTAATGCTTATGACTGTGGACAAGAAAAATTTAAATTTAATCTAACATGGATATTAAAGGTGCAAGGAAATTTTGTAATGACTTAACACTTAGGGAAATATTATGAATAACAAGACTCAAAGATGTAGTGGACAGTCATCAAGCAAACTAAATGGCATTTCCTCATAATAATGAGGAAAATCCTTACAAGACATAAACATCAAGAAAAAGTGACAATGAAATAGAAGATAAAGATGATGAGGAGGATAATAGATTCCAATGGTTTCAAAGGAATTATGCCAATGATATTCATAGTCATTAGATAAAAAGGGTAGTTGTGTATAGGTCTGGAGTAGTGGTATTTGAGATTGTAAGTGGAAAATGCATGACAATCACTATACAGAGTCTATATCATAGTTAAAGAGAAGAATCACAAGTCTATAAATGGAGGGCAGTCATCATGGATAGAAGGAAGATAGTGATCTCCATAAAAGGAAATCAAAATGCATTACAATAAAATTCATCTCAAAGTTATAAATGTTAAGAGACGTTATGACCATTAAAAATAATCTTGTAGATAGTGACCGTGAACATGACAACAAGGAAGTCAAAAAATCATATAATTCATCCTCTAGGGTCATATTACAAAAATAAAACATAATCTTTTCTCAACATTTGAGTACTATTGTTATCATTCTTAATGATCCTATTACTATTCTACATTCATTAGGACTATCCAAATGAGGTTATGATAATCCCAATGAAGTTATGACTGTCATACATTCAGTAGGGCTTCCCTAATAAAGTTATGACAATCCAAATAAATCTATGAACTCCCTAGGATAGTTATAAAAGTCCTAATAAAGTTAAATCCTATATTAACAAGGTTATGACAGTCATGTAATGAAACTATGACATTCCTAATAAACATATGACTATCATAAATAGCTTATGACTATCCTAATGTAGTTATGAATATCCTAATGAACCTATCACTATACTAAGAATGTAACATATAATCCTAATGAACCTATGAATATCCTTAGAAATTTATGAGAATCCTAACAATGAATCTAAGACAGTCCTAATGAGGTTATGGTAGTCCTAGAATTTTATGAACTAATATATGTCTTATTTACACATACATGTAGAAATCATCATCATGCTAATGAAACAAAAAAATAATATATTAGATGAGCATCAAGACAATATGTGGGAACACATATATAAAACAAATGTAAGGATGTAGGTCACTCTAAAATATAAATATTTCACAATGGAAGCTTGATATATAGTGATATATAGCATGATGTACCTGTTATCACCAGGATTTGTACCCTTGCAGAATGTAAAATTCAATAATCCAGTGTAACATGGGAAGACCTGTAAAGCTGTGGGTCACTTGTAGATAGAGGTCAACCTCCGGAGAAGGTCGACTTCCTTTGGTGTCACCTAAACTACTGATTTCTTGAAGGAAAAGGGAGAGAGATAATGCATAAAAAATGAAAATTAAACTCTAAGGTGATGCACCGAAATGACAGGAACAATGAGATACTCGAGCTACAATTGAATACTGGTGACAACCATGAGACTACAGAACAAGATCCTGTAGATAACACATTCAAACAGGTTTGACATGCACATGCCTTCAAGAAGGAAAAGCAGATTTTCACAAACTAGAAGCTCATGTGCAGGATTAAGTAAACACAGTTTGTAACCTACATGACACTACTTCTGCAATGAAAGGCATGACATAAAACAAAAGCTATAAGGAAAGAGAATATTTCACTAAGTAGCTCACGGAATCACTTAAAAAGAATGCACTATACTTGACAAGAATCAGAAGGTAGAATGATGGGCCATCAATGGTAACCAAGGTAGATTTTGTATATTATGTTCCAAATTGAGTTACATAAACCTGCTAGTCTGAGAGAGGACTACAAAAAGGGTCACAGACTTTAGAGGAGCATACATCAGAATTGCTTTACAAGAAGGAAAAAATGCCTTATATACAAAAGTAAGGTCAGCCCCTAAGGGCTTACAAAATATCCATCTCAGAAAGATCAGCCTTTAGATTTTTTTCATGTAGTTAATGCTGCCACCCCGTGTGTCCATGACGGTGAAGAGTCATCCCCGAGGAAGCCTTCTTCAGATATTTCACAACTACCACATTCATTCTGATCCTAGCATCGTGTCTCGCTGATGTGATTATGGCCCTCTGAAGCTATCGGCATAGCACATGACGGTTGGTGAGAGTCCTGGTGAACTTAGGAGTCACGTTGATATCGCCAAAACATCGACAAGTCAAACGGCATCAGGGAGAAGTCATAGCGAGCACCACTGGGTTATACCGATGCTGCTTTATTGGGTGATTCCATCACTATCGGCAATAGATCCTACATTCAGGGAGACATCATGTTGAGGCTCTTTGTCATATCGATCTATCCTCTGTCACTGAGACCACATAATTTTGGTAAGACATCACTCCAATGGTCGGGCACTTTATCGATGAAATTCATGTCGGGGAGACCTTCCCTGACATCTCCATGAAGTCATACAGCTGAGCTCCTTTCCCCCTGTCAGCCAGACATCCTTGTATCAGCAAGACCCTTTGGTGTCAGCGAGACATCTCGCTGAGCTTCGTTCCTTATATCGAAGCCACACCCCTTCAGTGAGACTTCAGTTGGTCGCCAGGACCTTATGCCGAATGCTTTTCCTTTCGGTGAGTTCCTTTTCTTGTCGGGGAGACAACCTTATTTCAGCAAGACCTCTTGTCGAAGTCCTTTTCTCAACGAGGTCTCTTTTTTGTCGGCGAGACTTCCACTGAAGGAAAATATATCGAGGCCCCCCACTCAGTCGACGAGACTAAATGTCTTTGCCGAGACATTACGACAAAGGCACCAACCTTGGCCGAGACCACAAGCATGTCGGGGAGACCCACGACGATACCTCTCATACCTCTTCGGTGAGACCTCTAGTCATTGGTGAAACGCTGGGGTGATATCACTTACTCTCGGTGAGGCCTTGGTCAATCGTTGAGACATCTTGGTGACTTTCTTCCTTTTGGCGAACTGCTTCCTATCGAGGTGACCCTCTTCTTTCGACAAGACTTCGTACCGAACTCCTCGTATTACACCAAAGGCGCCAGGCATGTTCGCCATGACCTTTAGTTGTCGATGAGACCTCCCATCGAGCTCTCTTTCCTTTGCCGACACCGCCTCATTTCGGTGAGATATCAGAGTCAGGGAGACCTTACCGCGATTGTTTTGTTATGCCGAAGGCTCTTAAATCAAGGAGACCTTTCTCTTAATGCTGAGACATTACTCTGAATGCTTCCACTCCACCGGGCTCCAGATTCTTTCGGTGAGACACCGACTATTCACTAGGACCCTTCACCGAGCACCATAAGTTACCCCGAAGCCCTTGGTCGCCATGAGTCTCCCTAAGCTCACGATTGAATGGCCTATCAGCCAGAGAAATTCATACGATAAGAGGTCATACCGAACCCTCAATGTTATAGCGATAGGCTCTGCAGCTTCGTTCGGTAGGATAGAAACTGGGTCACAACGACCTGTTCAAAATAGAAAATATCAAGCAGCCAGTCGGCCAGACAGTGAGGATGTCATGCTGACCTGGCTCTAATGGAGGCTGAGCCTGTAACCACTGAGGCATATTTCCAACAGAGCATGCCTCTTAACTGAATCCCCTATGAAATGTCATCAGACACATGAAATAACCCTCAATGGAGATATCCCATTTAGCCCTTATGAACATCTGCAACATAGATGCCTTGCCTGATTAAGCCTGAGGGTGAAAATTAGGTAACATTTCTGGCGACCTTTGCTAGATGTTTGCTTGCTAAACATGAAGACTAGTAGCCTAGGCCTATCCATTGGGCATGGAGTCATTGGGACAACTCAGAAAAGACCAAGAGCAGCTTTGTACATGGCCAAAACATATGGTAACTTTAGAAACAGATCACTTGGAAACTTATTGAAAACAAGAAAACTTCAAAAGGGAAACTATCTAACTGTGCTGAAACAACACTTAGGGAATGTAGACTACATCTAAACCTACCCTACACTAACGAGTAAGAAATTAGTCAAACAAACCCATTAATAGGTTGGGTGAAATAACTACCCTTTCTAAAAAATTTACAATGTTTGCTACGTTGGAGAACAACTAAGGAGAAATGAAGCAGGCATGATAATTCAACCGATGGCTGCAAGACCTCTTGCAGAACATATTCAAGCTTACTAACCTTTTCATACAGAATGTAAACATTCTCCTTCTGAGGTGGAAAGGTAACTCAAGTGTGCTCCTCCTCAGCAATACCCTCATGCTTGGGTGTAAGCAAGGTATCAATATTTTTGTTGGTCTCCATTTTGGCTAGATGCCTGATAGGGCAACCTCTAGTAAGGGAAAATCTTGCACTTTCTTTGCTAATCTTTTGCTCATGAGCTGCCATTCTATCACCTTGTTGGCTGGAAAGGTATAACCCCTGTGGCTGACTTGATGGAAGAGTAATAGCCTCCCCAATATGCCCATGCTTTCCAAAATGAACACTCACTTCTTCAATGGAGAAAAATGAGATGGCTTCCCCCAATACACTTTCAATCAATTCATCAACCTCAGGCTCCTTTATAGACCAAAATGGAAGTTGCTCATAATTCTCATCATCACTGGAAGAGTTACATTCTGATTCAGGCTTGTCTTTTTCAACGCCAGAAGACAAAAATTCAAGTTGTGATAAAGTGTCAAGCTCCTCTGTACAATGGAATGGAATCTCCTCCAACCTATTATGACTTTGCAAATCAGGCTCATTAGGCTCCTCCTACTATTTCAGCATTTGTTCAAGTTTATGAACCTGTTGTTCTAGTTCATCATGACTATCAACTACTTCTGAGTCTTCATAAGGATCAAAATTAGCTTCCTTCTCAAAAAACTCAATAGTAGCTTTTTCAACCACAACATGTTAAAAAACATCAAAGCTCTCACCTTGGAGGATAATAATAGGTTCAATTCTAGGCTTTTCTTCCTGAATTAAGCCTCCATTTTCTTGCTGATGAACATCAATCGATAACTACCCAAATGGCTTGATGTCTTCTAGCTGTTTTGAAACTGCAACCTCGCTAGTGCCTTCCATTTGAGGAAGATCTTTAGTCAGCTTTGAGATTTGAGAAGAAGCAATCTACTTGAAGCTTGGAACTGAAAAAACATGCTCCTCCAACTTAGGAATTCCATCGTATCTGTCCATGCTAGATTCAACCTGTCTGAAACTTGGAAGCTTGTGCTTTGAGGGCCCCTCCTTCATAGGTAGTTGGGTTTCTAATCTATGATCTTGTGCAAGCAAGTGTTTCATCCGCTCATCCTTAGTTGCAACTTGTCTAACCAACAATTCCTTTTCATATATCTGTGCTTCCAGTTCTTGCTGACGAATGTGCACCTGAAAGGAAAGCTCCTCTTGCTACATATTATACTCATTTTCCCTTTCTATGTCTAACATCCGCCTTTGAAACTACCACAACATCTCCTTGATGCTACCCAACTCGGTATTCGCATTGTTAGAATTTTGGGATTGACTTGGGAGGCTACAAGGCTAGCTCAAAGTGGAATTAATATGCTGCACGAGGGGAATTGAGCAGGGGTGGGAAGGTGGCAAACATGTTGAGCATGCTGATAGGCTACTATTGCATGGTTGTTTGGGATTAAACCAGCAGAATGATTGGCCTGATATGGCTGATGGGGTGATTGGTTGACAGGATTTTCATGAAACTGACGTGGGTATACATGTTGACCATGAAAATCAGTCATCTCTATTCATATAAATACTGGAAATCGGAATATTAAGCTTATAATTAAAACATACCAGCACTGAACTTGTTGAAACTAGTAGATTTGCTTAGAGTTGCCAGGTATGTAAAGAAAATGTCTCCAAAAGGCCAAAACTACTGCTGCACACACCAAACAGGAGCAATAAAATGCATAAACATGAACTGAGGAGCAGTCCACTGTCCCACCGGGTGTGCCAAAAACTATTATCACTAGGATTTGCACCCTTGCAGAATGTAAAATTCGACAATCAGTGTAACATGGGAAGACCTCTAAAGCTGTGGGTCACTTGTAGACAGAGGTCAACCTCCGGAGAAGGCCGGCTTCCTTTGGTGTCACCTAAACTACTGATTTCTTGAAGGAAAAGGGAGAGAGATAATGCATAAAAAATGAAAATTAAACTCTAAGGTGATGCACCGAAATGACAGGAACAATGAGATACTCGACCTACACTTGAATACTGGTGATAGCCATGAGACTACACAACAAGATCCTATAGATCACACATTCAAACAGGTTTGACATGCACATGCCTTCAAGAAGGAAACACAATTTTCACAAACTAGAAGCTCATGTGCAGGATTAAGTAAACACAGTTTGTAACCTATGTGACACTACCTCTGCAAAGAAAGGTATGACGTGAAACAAAAGCTATAAGGAAAGAGAATATTTCACTAAGTATCTCAATGAATCACTTAAAAAGAATGCACTATACTTGACAAGAATCAGAAGGCAGAATGATGGGCCATCAATGGTAACCAAGGTAGATTTTGTATATTATGTTCCAAATTGAGTTACAGAAACCTGCTAGTCTGAGAGAGGACTGCAAAAAGGGTCACAGACTTCAGAGGAGCATACATCGGAACTGCTTTACAAGAAGGAAAAAATGCCTTATATACAAAAGTAAGGTTGGCCCCTAAGGGCTTACAAAATATCCATCTCAGAAAGATCAACCTTAATATTTTTTTCATGTAGTTAATGTTGCCTCCCCGTGTGTCCATGACGGTGAAGAGTCATCCCCGGGGAAGCCTTCTTCAAATATTTCACAGCTACCACATTCATTCTGATCATGGCATCATGTCCTGTTTGAACCACCTCGATTGAACACCTTGAATGCCCCTGAGCACAGAATAGATACACGTTGCTTTCCATCCTGTTGATCTTCTTTAGACTGCCATGGCTCACCTCAGTTCCCCCTGGTTGGTTGAGCATATTCCACACAGACTCTACCATGATCAAAACTCATTCGGTCAGAATCGCATCTCAGCAAGACACTTGAGGTGTCTCACCGATGCAATTATGGCCCTTTGAATCTATTGGCACAACACATGACTGTTGGTGAGAGTCCTAGAAAACTTAGGAGTCACGTTGATATCACCAAAACATTGGCAAGTCAAATAGCATTGGGGAGAAGTCATAGCGAGCACCACTGGGTTATATCGATGCCGCTTTATTGGGCGATTCGACAAGAGATCCTATGTTCAAGGAGACATCATGGTGAGGCTCTTTGTCATATCCATCTCTCCTCTATCGTTGAGACCACATAATGTCGATAAGACATCACTCCAACGGTCAGGCGCTTTATCGAGGAAATTCATGTCAGGGAGACCTTTGCCAACATCTCCACAAATTCATACCGTTGAGCTCCTTTCACACGATCGGCCAGACATCCTTGTATTGGCAAGACCCTTTGGTGTCAGTGAGACATCTCACCGAGCTTCGTTCCTTATACTGAAGCCACACCCCTTTGGTGAGACTTCAGTTGGTTGCCAGGACCTTATGCCAAATGCTTTGCCGTTCAGCGAGTTCCTTTTCTTGTCGGGGAGACAACCTTACTTCGACAAGACCTCTTGCCGAATTCCTTTTCTCCATGAGGTCTCTTTATTGTCAGGGAGACTTCCGTTGAAGGAAAATATATCGAGGCCCCCCACTCAGTCGGCGAGACTAAATGTCTTCGCCGAGACATTACGGCAAAGGCACCAACATTGGCCGAGACCACAAGCAAGTCGAGGAGACCCATGATGATACCTCTCATACCTCTTCGGTGATACCTCTGGTCATCGACGAAATGCTGGGGCGATATCACTTAATCTCGGTGAGGGCTTGGTTAGTCGTCGAGACATCTTAGCGACTTTCTTCCTTTTGGCGAACTGCTTCCCATTGGGGTGACCCTCCTCTTTCGGCGAGACTTCCTGCCAAACTCCTCGTGTTACACCAAAGGCACCAGGCATGTTCATCATGACATTTAATTGTCGATGAGACCTCCTGTTGAGCTCTCTTTCCTTTGCTGACACTGCCTCATTTCAGTGAGACATCAGAGTTGGGGAGACCTTACCACAACTATTTTGTTACATCGAAGGCTCCTAAATCAGGGAGACCTTTCTCTTATCACCAGGACATTACTCTGAATGCTTCCACTCCACCGGGCTCCAGATTCTTTTGGTGAGACACCGACTGTTTGCTGGGACCCTTCACCGAGCACCAAAAGTTACCCCGAAGCCCTTGGTCACCATGAATCTCCCCAAGCTCACGATTGAATGGCCTATCGGCCAGAGAGATTCATATGATAAGAGGTCATACCGAACCCTCAATGTTATAGCGATAGGCTTTGCAGCTTCGTTCGATAGGACAGAAACTAGGTCACAGTGACCTGTTCAAAACGGAAAGTATCAAGCAGCCAGTCAGCCAAACAGTGAGGATGTCATGCTGACCTGGCTCTAATGGAGGCTAATCCTATAACCACTGAGGCATATTTCCAATAGAGCAGGCCTCTTAATTGAATCCCCTGTGAAATGTCATCAGACACATGAAATAACCCTCAATGGAGATATCCCATTTAGCCCTTATGAACATCTGCAACATAGATGCCTTGCCTAATTGAGCCTGAGGGTGAAAATTGGGTAACAGTACCTAAAGTAAGGGTAACTCTAAAAGTGTGATGCAATAAGTTAGGATAATAGTGTCATATGTACACATGTTATTTAGTGAATTAGACCCAATAAGATATATTTTATGGTTGCATTATAACAATGTTTAATTTCATTATGTTACCAAATTCTTGTGATCTCAAATTCACCCATAATATATCTGACAAAGACTTCAAAAACTCACATGCTTGTGCTACCAATTTTGTTCAAAGTAAAGGGTGTTTCCCCCCTTAAAGAGGCTTAGGATATTTGAACAACTTTACGGTTACTAACAATGAACTTTGTGTAATTATTCATTTATTAAATTAATCATTTGTACTGTAAATATGGATAATAGTAGTTAAAAATATGTGTATTAAGAAAAACTCCATAAGGACATACAACATTATATGTTGATGAAAGTATAAAATATATCCAATAATGCCATATGGGTATGTGCAGGATCATCATGGAAAAAACAAGCCCTTAAGTGGCAAAAAATTTAGAAAAATCAGAGTTAGGCAACTTGACGTAAAAATTGAGTAAGTTACCTATATTATTTCAAAAATGTGTAACAATAGAATTTGTAGCAAATTGAATGTAGTTTCTAAACTACTAGGTTTTTTTTTTAAATCTATTTGGTGAAAATTTGAAATTTCAATGCAATAGTACTTAAATTTCAGGGAAAAAATAAGAAGTAGGTGTCTGTCTAACCACCCTAACCACAATAAAAGGATAATATTTTTTTATAAGATTTTAGATATAAGTAGAGGACTCGTGTCCCGATGTGATGCATATTTTTTTGTAATTTTTTTCCAAGTAAATAATTAATTATGAATTTTTTGTTGCAGCTTTTAAAAAATATAAAAAATCGTATGTCTGACCATCTTAACTTGGTCAAAACTTCATGAAATTCAATTCTTTTTTAAAATCTGATAGTATACGAAGTATAGAATGTGACACATGTTTTGGATTCAAAAAATGTGATACCATTTGAAAGATATAGATGTTTTTCAATCAGCCTATCAATCAGGACTTTAGTCATAATTCAAATAGAAAATGAATAATAATTATTTATGAAATTCAAAGTAAAGCATAATTTATATTGTTGGAAAGTTGAGAATCTCATTTAAAAACCCTTTTCGTTTCATCAATTTTGGGTTAAAAAAATGTCGTCAGCCACATACCCTACAAATACCCATCATATTGCCACTTTTTGGCCCATTATGATCCTACACATACCCATATAGGCCTGCAAAAAATCCATATGGATGTAAAATGTCACATATCCATAATACAAAACATATTTTCAAAAATGAAACATTGGCATACAACAAAGGACCCTAATGTATCCATTTCCAACTAGGGGAAGGAAATAGATAATGAGTTTTCTTTGACTATCATCTAGATGGAGATGCATATGATGTTGGTGTCTTTCAAGTGAGCTCACTCGTCCTCCTCTCTATACTTCTATAGAGGCCCATCTAATACAATAAAAAGTATAGACATTAATACATATAAATTAAATTTTAGAATGACATGTAATAGAATAATCACTTACCTTGAATATAAATAATCATCATGTTCATCCATAATAGGGGCACAATCATGATATGTAGCCACAAGCTCATGTAGCAAGAATCAAGTTAGCAATTAAATTACATACAAGTATCATTAAAAAAATTAATAATAGATCGATAAAAGAACAAATATAATATGAAATTTACTAATTTGTCTCATACCTCTGTCAAAGGAGTAAAGCTTGCTACTAATACAACAACACCATGGTCCAATGGGGCATGATCATCACAAGGAGTATCTGATGTCAACATGTGGAAATGAAACTGCAAGTATTGTTCAATTACCAAAAATACATAACATTGTTTTACAACACCATTAATGAATAAAGGTTATCTAGGTGAAATTTTTTCAATGATGACTACTACGAAGTGTTGATGTTCATGGTCCACCATCAAACTATTTTACATCCAAAGTGAGTTATGAGAAAAAAATTCATATAAGGTTCAACTATTCACATGTAATAATTATATTTCTTGATTGGTTACATATTTGTGGACTCAACGACATCATGAAATAATGGAATGGGGTAACACTACAAGTAGCATGAACACTCTTACCCTAAATTTTCATAATAATCATTCTACTCATCTAGCTATTCTTACATTTCATAATTAAATTTAATAAATAGAATTAAATGAACTTGTTGAAATTTACCTGATTATTAATTCTAAATGTTTCATTCAATAAATATTTTGTCATAACCATCCCCTATGCAACTAATGTATCTTTCATAGCTACATCTTTACTACTATTAGGATCATACATGGAAACAACACTAGAAGATTGATGAAAAATGGACTGGAATTCAAGGCCTAGAAGACTCGCCCATATCACCTTGTACTAGAGGCTCACATACTATATAAGGCTCTGAGTGAGAAAGCTAATGGAGTCAAAGGTGTCCACCTCAACACTGTCCCTCACAATAGAGGGAAAAATCACATGATCCACCACAAGTCTACTAAAGGGTCCCAGTTTCTAGTATCAGTTAAATTATGGCCCCTCTCTATCATGCGAGGAGCCCCCACCTCTACCCTGGAACTCAAGAAAGTAAAAATAGTTTTGAAACTCATTGAGGATAAAATCACAATAGAATTTCCTCAAAAATTATTTTGGCACCTCATAATTATCATATAGAGGCTAGTCAAAAACCATCCACCACCTAGCCGAAAAATTATTCTTTATCCCTTCCTAGTGGCACCAATGGATAGGGAACATCCTACATATAGTTGCTAAGGGGCTATACAGGAGCATTCGTGGTTGACTAGCAATATTACATCAACCAAAAAATATATTTTCCTATAGAAAAATGGATCTTTGGACATTTTCATGCTCATTTGAGTCCTTCTTGTGGATTTTGTCTTAGTTTTTCCTTTATTTAGTGTTGTAATATGGTTAACACATTCACATTAGGTCTTGGGCCCTTGTGAACTAATAAGGATTTTAATGGAACCTTGCAAAAGTGTTGTGAAGTGTTGTAACACACTTTCACACTTCTCTAGGGTCTTATTAATGTATTGCACCTAAATAACCTCTTTATATCATTTACCAAGCCTTATTTCAAAGTGTTGTAAAGTGTTGTAACAAACTTTCACTCTTTTCTAAGCTTGTCATTAATAATTGGGCTTTCTTATGCTTTAATTGGCCCCATTTTGCATCTACAGGCATTACTTATGAGTATTTTTTAGAATAAACTTGATAAACACCATTTAAAACATTTAAATCTTGAAACCCACTTTAAATGCCTAAGGTGGGACCCATTCGCCATTTTGGGCAAATGAGTCCCCTTAGGTGGGACCCATTCACCCAAAGTGGCAAATGAGTCCCCTTTGGCTCAAAATTCAAAGTTAATTCATATTTCTGGAGGGCTTTTATTTTATAAGATCTAAGGTCAACCTGTGATGATGTATTTTCAGGAATTATTGCATAATTAAGTATAAATATAACATTTTTCTACTCATTTCAGCCCCAATCAATCTATCAAGCATTCTAAGTATTTCAAGAATTTTCAAGTCTACATCCATTGGAGCCATTACTTACATGTTTGCAACATTCTACTTCAAGGGTTTGGTGAGTTGTAGCATTTCCTTTTGTTCATTCATCATTCTCTTTCCATATTTCATTTCCTTTAAAGGGTTTAATTACCAGCATAAGGTTTGACCAAGGAAAACCCCCATTCACTAACCACACAACAATTTTTCCCTCTCTTTGCATGTGGTTTACAGGTCTATGTTATAGATTTTTCAAAGAGCAAGATTAGAAAAGTTGCCATCAAGTTGTCAAAACCATTCAAAGTTGTCAAAGTATTAAGAGAAGCTTTGAGAACACCTACAGGTTGAATTTGACAGTTTCTAACCCAGATCTAAATTAGGAGCAGAAGAGTAGACTAATAACTATAGATTTCACTTTTAAATTTCTAGAAATCCAGAAGTGGATTGATTCACCATTAGTGGTGAATGAGTCGCACTGTAGGAGTCTGACAGAGATATTTGCAGATCGAAGTACCCATTTTTTAGAAACCTGCTCCGACATTGTTCACCCAAAGCAAGATTGTCACCTAGCTTGGTATATGAGTCCCAGTTGGCCTAAAAAATAGCAATTTTAGGATTCCAAAGCTCCATTCCATCTTTCTCTAGTTTCCAAGTGCACACTTTAAATATCATAGTTTTATGTTACAATCTATTTGCATTTCTAGGTCTTTTTGCATATCATAGTGTATTTTCAAACATCTTGCATTTTCCAAGTTTACACTTGGTGGTTAACCCCTTTATCAGTTTTTAGCCTTTAGGACAATCCCCTTTGCTAGATTTCAATCTCCTTTGGATTGAAATCTCAAGGGTTTGTTCTTGAGTGAACCATTAAGGTTTTTGTATCTTTCTCTTTTTAGGTTCAAAACCCTAGAAGTGTAAGAGAGCCCCACATACAAATTTTTTTGGTTCATTCCTAAGTTTGGTAGGTTATTTATTTGATAGGGTAATTTGCAAGGTTAGAGTAAAATATTTATTAAATAAATGGCTTTATCATTTTGTGGCAAGATATTGGTGTGGAGATAAAATAGGGGGAAAATTTTGGAAATTATTTAATATTTAAAAATTGAAAATAAATATTCTTGGGTGTGGGTGTTGTATGGAATATGAGTTTGAAAATGCATTTAAAATTTTCTAAAATCATGCATAAGAATAGTGGGCACTCAAGGTGAGTTGGCAGGAGTTACATTGGAGACTTCCCTAAAATCTAGGAATCAACTCCAATTTTGACAATTTTGGTGGGAGTGGGTTTATGAAAGATTTTTTAATATTATGGAAGTTTTTTGGGGATTTTATTTTTGGATTTATTTTTTCCAACTTGGTCGTGATTTTTTTGGTGAAGTTTTCGGATCTTTTTTTGGAAGATTACAAGCAATTTGGGTTATGTTTTGGTAGCCATTCTTGGCTAGAATTTGAAGATGGTTGTTCCATCCATAGTTATTTCGGTGGGAGGGTTGTGGATATTGTTATTGTAGGTTTATTATAGGTTTTTGGATATTCAAGTGCAGCAACAAAAAATTTGGTGAATCATGGTTTACTGCAGCAGTGGTTTCTAGATGAATGTTGTAGGTGATAGGAGCTAGAATTTGGTAAAAGAAGTTGGATTGAAAGAGTCCACTTGTGTGTTTGATATTTGTTGTTTTATATCAAATTTAAATAAGTTTTTAATAGTTTTCATCAGCCCATATGGCTGTAAAACAATGCAATTTTATAATTATCTTGTATTTAAGTGATTTTCAGGAAATTTTGAATGAGAAATTGAAGATACTATTTATAGATTTTTGTGTTTTAAAATTTATTTTGAACTAAATTTCCTATTGTTGTGAGTTTTTGAATGAGGCTTGATTCCCAAATTCATCAGTGGTATCAGAGTGAGAGTTCTTAAGTGTGCAAGTAGAAGCACCGATGTGAGGCAGTTTGCACCAAGACCTGTGGTGATGTGTGTGATTTATGTGTAGATAGATCATCAAGCATGAGCCAGTCTATATCTGAGAGTTTGAATATTGAGATTTTGTGGAAAGTGTTCGATGAAATTCCAAATAAGAAAGGAAATTTTTGTCATAGTTGTGTATGCAGGTGGAGAGGAAGGAGATAATCTTGTGGAAGTATTCTTTTAGGACTTGACATACATAAAGAGAGTGAGAAAGAAGAGAAAATTGTAGAAGAGGTTGTCAGGAAAAAGAAGATGCAGTAGGGTGTCATGCATGTGGCACGAAAGAATATGAAGAGGATGAGTATGAAGAAATTGATGAGCTTGAAGTTGAGACATGTCTTATTGAAGACATATTGTGGAGAATGAGAAGTTTGTATGTGCAAAAGAAGAGGTTGCACCAGAAGTTGATATGCTTGACTTTGAGTGTCCAAAGTATGATGAGGTGATTAGTGAGGAAGGAGATCTTCTATTGAGAGAGGAGATAAGGAAGATATAATAATTATTTTTAGCTAAAGAAAGTGTAGAAATTGGCTTAGATGAAGATGTTGTTGCAGCAATGCAGGTTGAGAAGGTTGCAACAAATAAAAAGGATTTACTATCCATAAAAATATGAGTGGCTTGCAAAAATCTCCAATGAGGTAAATTCTAATTTTGAGTTTAAAAATGTTGAATGTTTACCTTCTATAGAAGAGATTGTAGTTGTAGAAGATGAAGATATAGTTGCAGATTGGTATGTGGATGTTGCATGTTTGTGTATAGATCTTGTAGATGATGGTGCAGGAGAAACTTGGCGGAGGTGGTCGATTTGTGGTGGATTGAATACAACAAGAGAAGAGAGGAGAATATATGGTATTAGGAGGAGGAGGATGGTACATGGTGGATACAATTCCACGGGAGGAGAGAAGAATGGAGTCCAAAGTTCTTAGAGGAGGAGTTTTCTTGTTTGAGCTAAGTGTTAGAAGAGGAGAAAGAAGAATCAATTGTACATTCCAAATTCAGTGATGGAGTTTGTTGAGGATTTCTTGCAATCCAAAAGGGTGATACAACCACTCAACTCCATTTTTTGAATCCCTATTCACAAAAAAATTTCTACCTCAGGTGTTTGATGTAGGAGCATTCGTGGTTGACCAACAGTCTTGCATCAACCAAAAAATATCTTTTTATTTATTTTCCTAAGGTTGGTAGGTGATTTATTTGATATGGTAATTTGCAAGGTTAGAGAAAAATATTTATTAAATAAATGTCTGTCATTTTGTGGCAAGATATTGGTGTGGAGATAAATTAGGGGGCAAATTTTGGAAATTATTTAATATTTAAAAATTGGAAATAAATATTCTTGGGTGTGCATCTTGGGGGGAATATGAGTTTTAAAATTCATTTAGAACTTTCTAAAATCATGCATAAAATAAGTGGGTACCCAAGGTGAGTTGGTAAGAGTTACATTGGAAACTTCCCTAAAATCCTAGAGTTGACTCCAATTTTGGCAATTTTGGTGAGAGTGGGTTTATGAAATTATTTTTAATATTATGGAAGGTTTTTGGGGATTGATTTTTGGGATTTTTTTTCCTAAATTGGTCATGATTCTTTCTAGTGAAGTTTTTGGAGCATGTTTTTGAAGATTACAAGAAATTTGGGTTATGTTTTGGTAGCCATTCTTGGCTACAATTCGAAGGTGGTTGTTGTAGCCATAGTTCTTTTGGTGGGAGGGTTATGGATATTATCATTGCAAGTTTATTGTAGGTTTGAGGACGCTTGTGCAGCAGAAAAAAATTGTTAAATCATGGTTTATTGTAGCAGGGGTTTCCAAATGAAGGTTGTAGGTGATAGGAGCTAGAACTTGGTAAAAGAAGATGGATTGAAAGAGTCCACTTGTGTATTTGATATTTGATATTTGATATTAGATTTATATCAGTTTTTAATAGTTTTCATCAGCCAATATGGCTGCCAAACAATGTAATTTTAGAATTATCTTATATTTAAGTGATTTTCAGGAAAGTTTGAATGAGAAATTGAAAACACTATTTACATATTTTTGTCATTTAAAATATATTCTAGGTTGCATTACATGTTTTTGTGAGTTTGTGAATGAGGCTTGATTCTCTAATTCATCAAGGGTCGATTGGTTCGTGGGTTGGTGTTCAAAGAGGGCACACAAGTTGGATATTTTAATTTTCCTTTCCTTTACTTGCTCATAGGATAGTTTGTTTGCATAAAACTATTTTTGTTCTTCCCTCTTATTAGACCAAAAAATAATTTGCACATTCACTAATCCTACATTAGATATGATAGATTGTAGTGATTCAACAAGGCTTGTTCTATCAAGGTTTGTTGCAACGAGATCTTTCAACCTTGTAATCTATACCTCAAGTTGTTTTTTATTGTCTTCTATTTTCCCTAGTATGTTTTCTTGTGTTCTTGGGGGATATTTATGAATTGATGGAGGTGTTTGTTGTGGAACTTGTTTAAGAGGGTCTTCATGAGGAGGTGATGGATTATTTTCAACATTTGGGGGTGGAATATCATTTTTGAGAAATTAAGACATTTAATTTTAATAAAAACCCTAATTCAATCTACTATTTAATCAAAATTTGAAACTAAAAGAGCATAGATACTTACCTCTTTGAACTCCTCAACATCTTGGCAACATCTTGATGAAGATTTCACAATCTTTAGGTGAAGAAATGACAATGTATTTTTGTGAATGCAAGTTGAGGAGTATAAAATATGTAGGTCGTGGGTTAAAGAGCAAAAAAATGAAAAAGAGTTTGGGTTGTTTTTTTTTTTTTTTAATCTTTTAAATTGGGAAAGCACCAAATTTGGTGCTTTCCATATTTGGCACTCACCAAAATTGGTTTGGAATGACCAAGCCTCAAGCTTGGCAACTGCCAAGCCAAATTTGTTGCTCACTGAATGCTCATTTCAAGCATAAAAAAGAAAGTGACATCTTTTTTGTGTCACATATTTTTGCATATACCCTCACTTTATATTTTTATTTTCCCATTATATATTTTACCTAAAGTGAATTTTTGAAGTTGTAAGTGCTTGACAAACATTCAAGATTATTTAATTATAATTTGTCCTAAGTTTACTTATTCCATCTCTAAAAATTATAAATTTTAATACTCCTCATTATCCTCCAATATGACAAATTATAAATTGCACCAATTATTCAAAGTCTAGAATGAAAATATATAAACCCAAATGATTCTCTAAAATTGGTCATTGAGAATTAATAGTGATTGTGGTTGGTAAATTCATAATTAGAATTTTAAAATCAAAATTTTATTATACGAACATTTTTCATCATGATATAGAGTTTAGTACATGGTAGAAATTAAGGGCACATGATTTGTCACCTAGAATTTTAAAATTAATTTTTTTATTATACAAATATTTTTCATCGTGATATAGAGCTTAGTACATGGTACAAATAGAGGGTACATGATTTGTCATTTATATTAATTAAAAACAATCACAAATTTTTAGTTTCAAAAGACTTTCTATTTTAGGAGATTAAACTTTCTACAGTCCTATAATTTAATATTGATTATTATTTTGATGGATTTATAGAGATATACATTTCTTCTTATATTATTAAGGGGGTAGATTATATTTATTTGTATATTTTATGATATACTCTCCTTACCTTATTTATTTCTCACTTATATGTAATCATTACCATGTCCTTAAATCTAGGTGATGTTATCCTTCCACAATCCTTATGCCTTTTTTTATATCTTATAAATATTCTTTATGTTTGTACTTTTATCTGTAATAATGTGCTTTATGTAGAACACTATGAAAGTGCAATAAATGTAAAATAGATTTGTTGAAATGACTTTAGAAAACTTAGAAAAAACTCAAAAACCTGTAAAAACTTTCAAGATCTTTCTAACGTTGTTAATGAGTTAGTCTCATCCCACAAAAGGAGGTTGTAATCATATAAATTAGAGTATGGAGTAAATATATCATAACTTAATAAAAAAGTAATACTTTTCTAATTTCTAATATAGAAGATGAAGACAAATTAAAGTACTAAAAATCCCATAAGTATTTTTACAAAACCAAATGGATTATGAACAAAAAAAGGTCTAAATTTCTACATAATAATCTTTGTTTAAATAAATTTTGTAAAATAGTCCACTAGATTTATTTGTATACAATGGTAAACATATGATATAGAGCTAAAATATAAAAACTTTTTCTTATAGTTAATTTAGAATAATATATAAAAAAATAGGCCAAACCAATTGACGAATTTAAAAGTATGAAAACAAAAATATTATCTTATAGATCAAATAGTAAACTATTGTAAAATATTCCTATAAGTTTAATCATAGAGAATGATAAACATAGAATTAAGAGATAAAATTGAAATGGTTTTCTAATTTGTAGTTGTGAACAACATATCCAACATTCTTTTCCTATACTTTAAAATAAAAAACTCTAATGTCAACAAATATAAATACTTCCCAAGAATTTAACATTAGTTGTGACGAAATATGGAAATGGGCTTAAGGTCCACAAATTTGAATTAATTAAGAAGGTGATCTTATAGTCTCAGGTGTATTTTTACATAAAGTATAAAACTAACATGAATAAGTAGATTATGATATATAAAATATTTAGGTACAATGGCGTGAATGACATCTAAAGCATGCTTTATGAATCCCTAAATGTCCATAAGAATCAAAAGAATTAGTTAAGAAGATGTGTTTAGGATAGATGCAATGACAAAATGTTTTATATGAAATATAGGTTTCGTCAATTTAGTCTTTGGCTAGTTATCCTTCCTTAATAAAGTTGCATGATAGATTCCTACCTATATTTTAATCAAAAAGTTACTTTGCACCAATCTCCATGCATTAGATAAAAATGATGGTACAAATATGCACTAGTTTGTGATAAAGATAAAATCAAGAAGATACTTATTATTAATCATTATATCTCAGTTCATTAATAGTTCATAGGTTGACTCTAATTTTAAATTAGATTTTTCTTTTATTTGTGTTTATCTCTTTTATGATTTACGTTGGCATTATTTTCATGTAGATCCCGATGGACACTTAAGTGGATGATAAATGTAGATTGATGAAAAATCACACCCTTAGATTTTTCTCTCATTTGACACCAAACTGCACATATGTCCTAAATACATTATCTTAGTACATGATTTTGTTTAATTTGGCATGCCCTCACTCACCTAGACTCTATTTATAACTTATAATTGTCATCTTACATCTACTTAGATTAGTCACAATTTTCATGCAATTGTCCTCTTTATCTAGATTAGGTTCACTCTTTGGATTTGCCCCACTTTAAGGTAGCTCTTGAACCTTAACTATCTCAGTTGTCAATTAAAATTACCCATGGGAACAAAATGACTTAATCACAACTACTCATTACCTTTAGATTCACGCACCAAAAACTTTAAAAATCATTGCACCTAGGAATTGTATAAAATAATATTACCCCTAAGTCATTTCACCAAATTTATAAGGAATCACTACAATCGTCGTTCATGCGCTAAAATATTTACAATCATAAAATTCCTCATTCATACCTTTCTATTTGCATTGATTAATCATTCAAAAATCACTATGTCTTCCATCAATACCATTAAGTCTAAATTCTTGCACTCAATCCACTACTTATGCAATCATTGCTCTTCATCTATTCCATGAATTCTAAAATAATCATAACATAATTGTTCCACTTCATTCTAGCTATTTGTGCATTTTTTGCATACACTAATTGTTTTGTCTTTTAAATGATCATAAACTTGTTGCATTACAAATCAACATTACCTTCCTACAATTGAGAAATCTCAAGGATTCCCCACTTCTATAGCAAGTTATAAGGATGTTTCTCAATATTGTCAATGCCCAAAATAAGCCACATTTAAACAGACGATGGAATGGCTACAAAGGAACACTATTTCAATTGGTTAAACACTTCAACTACAAATGGAAGGTTTTAGGTTTGAATTCTAGCTAATCCATTTGAATTGTAACTTAAACATGTAAATATCATAACGAGTTAGGAATGCCAAACACTTAACTATAAAATGGTAGACACAAATTTATATTATATTTCATTCCCACCTCCAAGTTGATCATTTAACTCCCTTGAAGGCGGTTTCTGGAGGAATGGAACAAGATATTATAAGCCAGTTTTAGGGCAAGTGGGGTTTTCGCTTTCCCCACTCACCAACTGCTGACATAGACCTCAATCTCCGTATGATCTGTTTCGAAGGCTGCTCATCTGTGACCGAAAATATCTTAAACCAGATAGATATGAAGTGAAGAGGATGAGGCGACAGCAGTACAGCAGTACAGCAGTTTTTATCGACATTGTTTCCTTGCCATCCGTGGGATGATGATGTTTGAATTGATGCTTTTCAATCCAGAGGCAGCAGCAAGTAGAATTTCAGTGGGTCCTCAAAATCTGTAAAGGATTGTGGTTTGATAAAGTAATCTTTTTCCACTTTGAGATAAAAAAAAATGCTTCCCACCCTCCGAACCTGATTTCATAATAGAGCTCGATAAAGTAACTATTGCCGTACTCTGGATTTCACTGCTACATTTCCTCGTACACCAGGAAGGAATATCCCCTTGTTTCAGAATTGTCTAGAAGAGGATTAAATTTCCTCCATATCTTTTCTACCGGACGATATACATACACTCAAAAGCTCAAAACATGTAGTATGTACCCTCAAAACAAGCATCTTTTCAAAGGAATGTGGCAAATAATTGTATAGGATCTCAATGTGTGAACCCCTTTGCGATCAATGAGCTTAGACACATAATTGTGGGTCATTATAATTTTTATAAGGTTAGGTATTAGAAATTATGAACGAGTCTAGAATGAAACTCTAATAGATTGTTAATGAGTTTAGAAGTAAAATATGCTTTTGTGATGAGAACCACAAGTCAAAGCCAATCTATAATGATTAGAATATTATTGACGCTTATTAATATTTTACTACATAAAATGTCCTCAATTTCTTCTTTCTTGTCATCATTGTTGGTACCTCTTTTAAATTTTTGCATTCCACAATTAAAATTAATTTATTTTTGACCTTAGGGTATGCTTTTCCCAAAATATCCATGTGGTTGTTAAACGCCACTTAAACCCTAGTCTCTTATTCCTTTCATGACCTTTTCCTTTTGTTATTTTTAACCAATGACTTGTTTCACCAAGTGAAGTATTTAAGTCATGCTTTATGTATAATTTGTCAAGATGTTACATTCACCATCACTAAAATTGTTCATATTGCTAACTCAATCTACCAATATTAACCCACTCATTAATGCCTTATTCTCTTTACAATATGCCTTTGTCTTGTCGGTCATGCATCTTATGCTACATGGCACATTTTTGAATAGCATTGTGGAATTTCTTCATATTATTGAGTGTTTTATTTATCTTTATCATGCTCTGTAATGAGTGATATGGTGCAATATTTCAAACTCAAAGGAATATTTTTGCAGTGTATCTATCATTGGTTTGAGTTTACTAACAATTGCCCACATGGGTTTCACATTCACCTCAATGCATAATTTTATTACCTATAGACTTGTTGCATACACCCATTGCATAGCACATGACCTAAGTTGCACCTTGAAGTGTTTTAACTGATTATATTCATTGTGAATATAATGTGTCCTTGATAATATATTGATATTTTTCTTCAAGCTTCTTAGTAAAATCAAAGAAATAGATCCCATTGGTTCAATATACATGCCACCCTAAATATTGAAAATCTAGTTATACATGTCATAATGTAACTTGTTTTTATTGTAACACTCAGCTCCTTTGTATCACAAAGCCAATGTTTTCTATTTCCAAGTTACTATATGGTGTGTGATTTCTTGAGTAATGTGACACATAATTTCCATGTAAAAATCATTACTTTTAAGCATTCACTTGTTGAATACATCAAAGTGATTTGGGTCTTAATTCTAAGTCCAAAATCCAAATCTTATCTACATGTCCAATCATTTTAAATATTGGAATTTTCAAGAAAGGACAATGTAGTTGCTTTGTAATCCATCACTAGCCATCTTCACATTGTGGTCTCCTTTGTACCCATGTATCCTAACTTGCTATAGTATAATAAACCATAAAACTTGTTAGTGTTCAAGGATCAAGGGTTATTATTTTCAATGAAATTGAAAAAAATTATTAAAATTTATCAAACATGTCACTAAAGCACTATATATCTTATATGTGAAAATGCATAAAATAATAATTCTTGTTATGCCTTGCATAACCACTCCATTTTATTTTGGAAAAAAATGGGTCCCCCTTTGTTTTTGTTTTGTCTTTGGTTTTGGTTGGGTCTTAGGAGTTGTTTGTTTTGCTCCTAAGTCTTTATTTCTTTCGTTCTGCTGGAAGCGGATCTAGAATTGGACTATGAATTTTTCCAAAGTTCCTACTTTGGGTTTCTTTTTTACTCTAATTTCGCCTTCCTTCCTTGGTTCTCTTCGTTGTTTATTAGTTTGTTTCCACTCTAGGGTTTGTTTTCTCTCTTGGGTTGTTTATTGTTTTCCTTGCATCTTGTTTTTCCCATTCGGAAGCAGAACTGGGATTCAAACCTAACTTGGAACTTTCTAAAAATTCCAGATTTTGTTCTTGTTTTGATTCTGACTCCGCTCATTTGCATTGTGGTGTTTGTTTCATTCATGTTGTTTGGGTCGGGTCTAGTTTTCGTTCCATTCCCACTTCCCTTCATGTTTTCTCATCTTTATTTCGTTTCTCGTTTCTGGGTCAAGAGCGGAACCGAAATCAGACACGAACTTTGAAATTTGTGAAAGTTCCAATTCTAATTTTGATTCTGATCCTGCCCCCATTTCTTTTCTTCGTCATTGTCTTTGTTGTGGGACTGAGATCGGATTTGGAGTTCAATAAGGAACTTGTCAAAGCTTTCTTGTTTGGTTCCGGACCCACGTCCATGTTTTCCCTGCTTTAGGTACTCATGGGACTTAACTATTTGTTCACATTGTTTGCTCCGCCTCTAACCTATCATATTAATGGCATTAATTGCAGCCTCTTCAAATGCATGAATTGATTTTAAATTCCTAATCATGTTTAACTGGCTCATTATCTTTGTTATTTGAGATGTTTAAGCACGCTAGAGCCAGAAGAAATTTGAGAGGATCGATTTGATTGTGGAAGTGAGTTGCAGAGCAAATCTTGTTCGATTTTTTATAATTTCTTGAGAGTGTTTTAAGGTAGGTTTATTTTCTCTTCTGTTTCTCATTTCACGTTGTTTTGTCGTGTGTTGTTGTGTTTTGGCATGTTAGTAAAAGTCTTCTTTCTGAGAATTCTTCACTCATTTCTTGTTCCTTTTCTTTTTATTTTCTTTGCTTTTTCTTTTCTATTCTTTCTTGTTCCATTTTTGTTTGTTTTACATTCATTTTTTTCTATTTGTTGTTGCTTTCATGATAGGTGGTTTGTTGTTGTGCCCTAGTTTCTAATTATGGCTTCCATTTGATAGGGTTTTCCATACTCTAATGTCTAAATTTTTTTGGAACGCCTTTTGATCTTTTTCCCGTGTTGACTCTATGTTTTCAACGTTGGGTTTTTATGATGCCCTAATTTTCAGAGTCGGCATGTCGAGCAAGCTAGGGTTTGCTCAACAACCTTTACAAAATGTCTTGTCCTAGGGTTAAAATTGGTTTTTATGTGGTCAAGGATGGGGTTAAGCCCCTTTATTTTGATTTCCTCATGGGCCCATGTGACCAAGGTCTTTGAAATGCATATGACTGTGTCTTTGAAAAATACCCTCTGTTTTGCATATTCAATTGGCGGGAGTGGACCTGGGAACAAACTCATCCTGAAGTTGTTTTCCATTAGGATTAGATTCTAAAATGATTTCGCTCCTGGTCATTACAATATTGAGTCTTGTCCTTGAGCGAAATCGGAGCCGGGGTGGAAGTTTAATTTGGAACTAGCATTTAGTTTCTAGTTTGATTTCTATTTTGGTCCCTATTCCGGTCTCGTTCTAATCTCGATTCTAACTCTACCAATGTTGAAGATTGTATTATGTCCTTGATGCTTCTATGGCTCCACCTCTGATAAAGGTTGAAGTTTGGTTATGTTTAAATATTGTTTCAAGGAGATGGAGGTAGGTATTGACTAATATTTTTACTTCTATGTTTTCTTAATCGTCTAATATAGGAGTTTATTGTAGAGATTGAGAAATGTTTGGAGCATCAGAAGAGTCTTCCCAAAGGAGCCAACCTATAGAAACTTCAAGGCAGGGGGCTAGGCCGAAGAAGATTAAAGTGGAACAAATCCCCTACACCTTGAGGTGCAAACATAAAAGAAGCTACCCTTAGGGCTAGCAAGATTGGTTTTGACTGGGCAGATATTAATGACACCAATTTAGGCCCCTTCAACTATGAGGAGCTGGTGGATGAAACCTTTAATGAAGATATTACATTGAGGGCACAAAGGATTGCTTGGTCTAGATTGGAACACCTTTCACTATTCCTTTTTATCCTTTCCAATGTCCAAAATTGGTATTAGTAGCTATTAGCACTTACAATCCTACTACTAGGGAGTGTATGGATTCACAAGGGAATGTTATTATTGATATAACATCTCAAATGTTCAAGTTCATGTTTGATGCATCCGTTCCTCAGAATCCTAAGTAGTTGAATGAAGCAGAAGCTTTGAATCTTTATAGTAGCAACAAAGAAACCAATAGATCCTACATGAATAAGCATTGGATGAGGATAGAGAAAAAATCTCTAACCAATATTCCTGACTAGCCAAACAGGGTAGATTTCAATGAATAAATTGAGGACATAATCATGTTGCTTTCTAAGGTGTTTACAAAAAGGGATGCTTCATAATTTAAAGAATGGATGTTCCCATTCATCCATGTTATCTTGGAGGGTAAACAATAGCTTGATTGGCCAATGCTGGTGTCAGAAAGTATACATAATTAGATGCTTAGAGTGAGAGAAACCAATAGTTTCTTTATGACCTCTTATGGGGTCTATGCAACTGCTCGGATGGGGATTTTTCTTGGATTGAATACAGTTGGAATATTGGGAGAATTCCAAGGAAAAAAGAAGGTTTGGGAGCACTATAATTATCTCACACTACAAGCATCAAAGTTACGCTATAGGAGGATTAATGATGCCTTCCTTTATTTTGTTATTAACAGGCTCACTGGAGATGCTAGGTATAGATTAAGTAGGGAGGCAATGGATTTTATCAATGAATGGGGACACTGGTTTATCTAATACCCCACATTCACTTACTTTAGATTAGGAGGCTTTGATGGTCATCCTTATTTGCTTTCTAGGTGTTGCAGCAATCAAATTGTTTTAATGGAGTTTATATATCAGGCTTTGGCAAGTAATTTCAAATTTGGCACCATACATAAGACTGGTTGCCACAAGTTTCCAATGAAGTTGGGTGAGTTTAGTTGTCCACACACTGTGGCAGCTAAGGCTATTTGTGATGAATTAGTTTATCTGAAATTGGGCTTGTACACTTCAAGGAAGCATTATGACCCTGGGCACAAGATGTAGGCTTTTCTTCCCAGTCTATTTGACAAGCATTTCAATCTGTTGGAGGAATTTTGGATGGATCTATAGGATGATTATGATCTCAGAAGGAAAAGTTATGAAAGAGTGCCAATCCCACTCATGGTTGAGTATGGGATTAAGGAAGACATCCCAGAGACTTTATCTGATGATGGGGTAACTTTGGATCCCCAATATGAGGCTGAGAACATAGGCACTAAAAGTCTTGATCCAGTGGACTGGAATATGGAAGAGTCCATAGATATAAAGAAAATTGTCAGACCAATCTTGGACAAAAGTGTGCATTGGGTCAGTTTGAGGGTTGACCAACCTGAGGCTCAGGCATCCAAGAAGAGAAAGGTTGTTGGAACCACACAATACAAAAGGACAAAGAGAAGGATGACATCTAAGGAGTCCTTATAATTTATTCCTTCTAGTGCAGAAGAGGAGACCGTGGTTGTCCAAGATCTCCCAGAGATGCAAGAAGATGAGAAAATTGCACAAGTTGGTGCTTCCACATTCGTTGTAGGAGAGGTATCTGCTCAACCCTCTATTACACAATAACCGGGTCATGAATATCCAAAGGGAGCTCTTCACAAGGAAGCTGAGATCCTAAAGGAAATAGAGTTTAGAATTGAAATACATGATATTGCTATTGATTATGAAAACACTCCATCTAATAAAGGGGTTCATATAGTAGCATCTATTGATGTAACATATGATGTGGGAATAGAGCATGTATTGACCGAGGAAGACCAATGGAAATTGTTTGAGGAGGACAAGAGGGAAGCTGACACCAAAGCACAAGCTAAGGCATTAGCTAAACAACAGGAGGAGGAAGCTAAAGCACAATCTGATTTATCATCTAAGGAACAAGAAGTGGAGGCTCGAGCTACTATTGATGAGTTGGCCAAGTAGCAACAGGAAAAGGAGCAAGAATTTAAAATGAAAGAGAAAAGGGATAAGTTGAATTGTAGTAGAAGATCCATGATCTTGAAGAGGAAAAGGCCAAGCATAGAAGAGAAAAAGAAGCTCTTGAGGCCAAATTCAAGGCACAAGAAGAGGCTCTTCAGAAGAGAGAAGAACAATAACACTTGGAAAAAGAGGAGGTTGCAGAGCTTGCTCTGTATGAAAAGAAGTCTAAAGAAGCTTGGGACTATGTTGAGGAATTGAAGAAGCAAAGAGATTAGATGTTAGAGGAAAGAAGTTTAGAAGAAGAACATCTGAAGGATTTGGAAGCCAAGAAACTGCAAGAGTAGAAGTATAAGGAAGAGGCTAAAAATCTTGCACAAGAGAAGGCACAAAGTGAGCAACAAATGTACAGGAGGTTGAGTCTCAGCCTGGAAATACATTATTACAACCATTGTCTTCCACGACTTCTACTTCTTCTTCAACACAAGTAGCTACTACTCCTTTTGCTCCTACTTGGTTGAAGCTTGACCTAGAAAGGAAGCAAATATTTCATCCCCAACCTCTTAATTGGGATGAAATGATGAAAGAGATTGAGAAGGAGAGACCTAAAATGAAGGAAAGGGTTCTTCACACAACCAAGCTTACTGATATAGGGGAGATTATTGCTAAATGTGCAATACCAATGGGGGATAAGAACCAGGAGGATATACAGATGATTAATTATCAATTGGGTACAGTGAATTTGGGAAGGCCTACAAGGAATCAAAAAATGCACTTAATTGATATTGTGGCTTCCTCTACCAAGTCTCGGATGATCAAGGATAAGTGAAAGAAGGATGAGCTTAAGGCTTAGTTAGATCAATTTCATAGGTTTCTAAAATATGTGTCAACTCTAATCTCTCAACAGGCTACTGTTCCTGAATCCCTGATCCTATTAACAAAGGAGGTTGATGATTTGGTTCAGATGAAGAGTAAGGTGGGAATGCTAGAGATATGGTTGGATAAGCTCAATCAAGACGTTGATGATGTTCTTGCTGATGGTTTTAAGATTCATAAGGCAACTCTTGAGTTGGCGGAGGATCTAGATCAACACACCAAAGATCTAGATAACCAAGATGAGGAATATAAGGAATATATTAAAAGGCTTGAGGACATTAACAAGGTTCCTAAGTCAACTTTGCTTGAACATTCAATTCTTGAGGATGATAATGCAAATTTTGTTGAGAAACTGTGAGTATAATAAATTATAAATCTAAGTCTATTCATGTACATCAAGATGAAGTTCAAGAGATGAGCAAGGACTTGAATCAACATATTGATGAATTAGAGGAAATTGTAGCTATTTTAATCAATCTAGATATCTCGGTTAAAGAAGGCCTTTCTTTGGATAAGATGAGGGAGAGATGGAGGGATAGATTTGAAGAAATAATGCAAAAAGGAGATGATGAGGAGGATCTATTATTAGATCGAGTTATGGATGTTAGAGAAGAGGAAAAGGCTATGAGGAGAGAAGTGATCATGTTAAAGGAGGTACAAAATTTGGTTTCATCTAAATTAGGGAGGATTAAATTTGAAAGTGATTAGTTGGATGGACCTAAATCGAGTACTCTTCAACAAGTGTTTGATAGTTATGATTAATATGTCCTTGAGCATGTGAAGCAGGGGTGAACTAATGGTTGAACACTTCCTTCACTTGATCCAACATCTCCTTCTCTCCTTTTATCTAGAAATTTAATGTGGGCTCAACTCTGGTTCCCTTTCTTAGTTTCACCTTTTCCTTTGGAAGTCAACATTTGTGCAACATTTTTTTCTAGCCTCTTAGCTCAGGAGCTCAACAGTTCAGTTCCATTAGCAATTCCTGTTCCTTAATTTGTGGGTCTGGATTCCAAATTAGGAGGAATTCGTACATGCTTTGCCTATATGTATTATTTGGTTCCATTTTGTAAAGTTCGGCTGATTGAAGCAAGTTTAGCCACCTCATGATAGCAGACATGAATAGTCTTAGGTTTTTTCATAATTCTTAAGTAGATACTTTGAAATTTCAAGTGAATTTAGATACAGTTTCTTTACAGCCTTATGCAAGTTTTATGTTATCAAGTTGGACTTATTTGATGATATTAATGATATATAATCAATCGGTATGTTGATGAATTTTCTTTTGCCTAAGTGTTTATTATTTGATGAAAGTCAATAGAAGGAACCAGATTTAAGATTTCCTCATTAAATTAACTGTGAATGAATTGCTATTATATCTATTTGATATGTGTTTAAGGATGAGTGAATGATCTATTTTGAAGTAAATTTTAGTGAATGGTAATGGTATTGAGTTAGCACTATGGGTGTATATAGTTGCATGGTTTATTCTATGGATTGTATCTTGTTGTAGTTGTGGTTGGGTGAATGAACACTCATTATTGATATACGTGTCTAGATATTAAGTACTTTCATTCATGTTCTTCTATTTTAAGGCTCTGGTCTATCTTTTTTATCTTTGTTTAACGCCCCCCAAAACATAGATTAGTTGATTTCATGCATTTTTGTTCCTTATTACCAGCCTCACCAAATTTTCAATGAATTTATCTAATCTAATGAATATGGATATGTTTTTAACTAGAAATCATGAAAGGTGACTAATGCTAGTTCATAAATATGAAGCTAATGCAGGAAGTGTAAATCAAAGCCATAAATGACCAACACAAAGATTGAAAACCTATGACCATCCAATCTAAGAAATAAGATCATACTATAATAAATGAACACTATACAACTTACCTTTCAAGGAAGACACAACTATATTGCATGCGTAATGCCAAGATCAGCATACTAAGTATCATTAAATTTATAACACACAAATTATAAATCATTATAGTTTGAAATAAATGCTAAAATCCTCCCAACAACACCACAAGGTGTGTCTTAAAAAAAAAGGCCCATTTATTCCTTTACATTTTCAAATTTATAGCAAAGCCAATGCCATTGGACAATCACCAAAGTTGATACTAAATTAGTAACCTTCTTGTCTTTGCAACGTTTCTTAAGAATTACTAAAACCAACCTAAAGAATTAATCTTGGCAGAGGAATAAACATTGGAAAGAAAAACCAATCTTGATCTCACCAACAACCGCCGAATGACCTTTCACACAACCAAACAATTAATTCAACATCCAAGAATATCAAGTGGAGCACGTGCATGCTACTTGATGGGAAATTGTAATTTAAACCAGCTCAAATCAACCATAAATTGGGACTAAATTGCCATCTCATCAAACTTAGGAGAATGTGCCAATGTTTAACCAATCTTTCTATAAATTCAACCAGAATCACCTTTCTTCGCCAATCAATAGCATCAAATATTGTGAGTTCTCAGAGTGATGGTAACTCTGCCAATGACTACAATGTCTTGGAAGAGATCGAATGTAGTCCACTGTTTTGGCATACATCAAACCAACTGAAAGAGGTCTTCACGGTGCAGAGCGAGGTAGAAGAAGAAGTGGTCCACAATATTCTGGGTGAAGCGTTCTTGAGCCAAGCCCATATACACAACACAACCATGCTGGAACATTTAATATACATAGTCATTAGGACTCCTAGCCATTGTGACTGGGTTGTAAGAGAATTGGAGTGCCTGGTAAAGCCCAAGTTTCATCATTGTGCCAATGTGGTGATCAATGGGCTTAGCCACTACCCCCTAAATGGACTGATAGTTGATGCTATTTGCATTGTGTTGGCCCTTCAATATGAGACTTTGGAGGAAGTTGTGGCTCTTTTGCGCACAAGAGTCATAAGAAACGATATGGGACTCTTTGCACAATTCCTCCAGTTGCACGAGAATCTGTTGTCACCAAATCAAGTTGAACACCTACAGACTATTATTGAGGGCATTCATGCCCTGATATTTGCTTCATGTACCTATGAGGAAGTGCCTCCTTTTTTCTATTTTCCCATGACATGAACTTTTGTAGTCGAATCAAACAATTTTGTAGCGTCAACGCAATGTAAAAATGTTTATATATGTAAATAAATGTATTTTTGTATGCATGGCTTCATTGGTTTCATGTTCATATTGTATTAGAAAATGATGGTTTCCTTTCTTGTACTGGTTATGTGAATTAGGCTTGTTCTTATTTCATTGATCATTGAAAACCTTTAGGGTGGCGAAATGGGTGATTCATGTAACTTAAGAAAACACCACCTAGGTTTTGAATAGTCTAAATAACACAACCTAATGGTATAACTTGTGGGTGAAGTTTCTAGATTTTGATGCATGACAACTCATCAGTGGGTTATTAACATACATACACCCACTCTTGAAGGAAAGGTAAGTTTGAAAATGGTAAGAAAAAGTTTCCTAGTTAGAATCAAACAATATAAGTAGTAAAATGAGAGGTTCGAAGAACAAATTAAAACTCCGCCTAAGTTCCAGGAAGACAACAAAAGGCTTTCCAAACACAAGTTTAAGCAAAGGACTTACACAAAAAGGAAAGATAGTTAGAAAAAGAGAAGGGGGTCCTATTTGCGGGTAAGAGTGGCTTTGATTGGGGACAAGGACAACAAAGGACGTAAAGAACCTAGTGTGCAAGACCAGTTATTTTCCATTGGGAACGGGGTCAACGAGAAGGATACCAAACAAGCCAAAAATGAACACACCAAAATTGCAATTATTTACAAGGTAGGACTAACCTACTAGAGAAGGAAAAGGAAGGGCATGATCACACAAACCCATTAACCGGTTGGGAGAAGAATGGTCCTTTCCTAAAGAGGCCCACCTTCCTATACAGTCTCTAGAAAAAGATTAGGAGCATTGACACTCTAGTATTAATGTAGACAAAGATGTATCCATAGCCCAATGGTCTCCCAAAAAGCCACTTTTCATCAAAAAATTCATCATGCTACCATCTTGTCAGGGCTACACCATTCTCATGATCAAGATCTATCAATTCAAGCATATCCAATTCTGATATAGCATTCTGAGTTGTAAATTCTTCTCTGGCCTTACATCTCTCAAGAATTTCCCAAATTTTTGAAAAATTACCTTAGGAAACAATATTCTACTTGAATTCATCATACCTTCCTTCGATTAGGCCATTTTTATGGAAGGTAATTGCTTTTGTAAATTGGAGAAAAATAGGTACTAATTTTTTTTTACCTCTGACTAAGCACCAATTTCATCTCCCTCCAATAAATCACTAGTAGTTTCCTCATCATTCCCTTGATTATGACCGGTTTTAGGGATTGATAAGTAGCATTCATCCTCAAACATGAATTGATTGGAAGTTGAATTTATAAACAGAGGATTATCATATACCTTGCATTCATCAAAATTGAAGAGAGGGTTAGAATGAATTGACAATTTTTCTTTCTCCTGAGAAGTATCATATGTGGGATCTTCATTTCCTTCTAGGTTCAAATATGTATCCTGATTCACCACTTCTTTGGAGGAGAAAATTTCAATTAGACTCAGAGGAGAGGAACTTATCCACAAAAGGAGGAGGTGAGGCAAATGATGCCTTTTCATGTGGCTCGTCATCTTCATTATTAGTGGATGAACTGTAATCACTTTCAACTTCAAACATAGTATATAAATTGAAAGCCTTATTACTACAATGTTGATCTCGTTCCTCACTAGGTTGTTGCATGCTGTCAAAAATTGTCAAACTAATGTTTTTAGCAGTCGAGAAAGGTAACTCTACTCCTTTATGACCTTTAAACAGGAAATCAGAAGAAAATTTACAACTAGCTTCAAGATCGACATTTTTGCCTAATTTCCATTTACCCACAACGATAAAATCATCCTCAACCTTCACTGCTTCCAATTGAGCTCGTTCAATCCCTTGAACTTTATCTCTTTTGAGGATTTAATTGAATGTCTGGTTCCAAAGTAGAAATGAATATATGATACTGGATTTCCTCACAAGGTCATTCTGGAGTAGGAATTTGTTGAAGAGGCCGATTGAACTAGTAAACAAAATCCCTCATTGTTTTAGCCTTATTTTTCATGATCCAAAAGAAAAGATGCAGGGTAGCTGCAATGTTAATTGGAATTTTATAGCATTGGAGAAATTTTGTCTTGAGGACATCCCACCTAGTAATGCTTCCTTTTTTTAGTCCCCTGTACCATTCTACTACTTTTTTTATCAGACTATCAATAAAAATTCTTACAAAAACATCTTCTTCTTGAATCCCTAAAATTGCACTTTCCATAGTCATAGCCAAAATATGTTCCTCAGGGTCTTGTTCATTTTGACCAAAAAAATTAGGAAACCTCTTCTGGGAACCTTGGGGTAAATCATGATATTGTGATAGGGAAAGAGGGCCAACTTGATTACACTAGAGATTCAAAGCCATAAATAGATAGAGTTACCAACTCACACAAGAATAAAATTTGGGGAAAGAAAATTACTATGGTGGACAAGCTGGAGGTGGATTTTGAAGCTGAGGTACACGTGGGTCCCTTGGTTGATGTAATGACCGATTATGATGATGATCAAGGTGATGAGGAGGGTTGTAATAGTATTGGAATATCAACCTCGAAGGGCATTCAATTACAGGTGTAGGTGGGTGTTGGGCCAACTCTTCCTCTTCTTCCAAGACAAACTTCACCTGCATATAATTTGTTGTGTTCCTTCTATATCTCCAGGTGAATGTATTTAATTGTGATATGATGTCTTCTTTCTCTACTCCAACCCAATCTAAATCTAGCTACAAAACAAGAAATACATCATTATGAGGAAGTACCATCTTGCCACATGACACGATGGAGATTGTCAAACTTTTGAATTAATTCAACTCTCCCTAGTAGAGTCACCAAAAATTTATTAGCGAATGGAATGGCTCAGGACAAATATGCTTAAACAAATGAATCTTGACACAAATTTAGCTACACCAATAAAAATCCGCTAACAACGCTAAAAAGACCACAATTGCATTAGTGGCTTTTCTTTGAATTTTGTCAAGGTATATCTCCCTCACTAAATTTTCAATGAATTTATCTAATCTAATGAAAATGGGTATTCTTTTAACCTAAAAGCAGGAAATGTAACTAACACTAGTTCACAAATATGAAGCTAACATAGAAAGCGTAAATCAAAGCCATAAATGACCAACACAAAGATTAAAAACCTATGACCATCCAATCCAAGAAACAAGACCAAACTACAATAAATGAACATTATACAACTTATCTTTCAAGGAAGACACAACTATATTGTATGTGTAATGCCAAGATCAACGTACTAAGTATCATTAAATTTATAACACATATTATAAATCATTACAGTCTGAAATAAATGCTAAAATCCTCCCGACAACACCACAAGATGTGTCTTTGAATAAAAGACCCCTTTCTTCCTTTACATTTTCAGATTTATAGCAAAGGCAATGCCATTGGAAAATCACCAAAGTCGTTACTAAATTAGTGGCCTTCTTGTTTTTCCAATGTTTCTTCAGAATTACTAAAATCAACCTGAAGAATTAATTTTGGCAGAGGAATAGACATCGGCAAGAAAAAAAATCTTCATCTCTCCAACAGTCATCGAATGACCTTTCACACAACCAAACAATTAATGCAATGTCTAGGAATATCAAGCGGTAGCAAGTGTATGCTTCTTGATGGGAAATTTTAATTTAAACCAACTCAAATTAGCCATAAATTGGGACTAAATTTCCATCTCATCAAACATAGGAGAACACACCAATGTCTAACCAATCTTCTATAAATTCAACCAGTGTCACCTTTCTTCGTCAATCAATAGCATCAAACATGGCAAGTTCTCAAAGTGATGATAACTCTGCCAATGACTAGATTGTCTTGGAAGAGATTGAATGCAGTCCACTATTTAGGCATACATCAGACTAGCTAAAATAGGTCTTCACAGTGTAGAGCAAGGTAGAAGAAGTTCTCTACAACATTCTAGGTGAAGCGTTCTTGAGCCAAGCCCATGTGCACAACACAACCATGTTGGAATGTTTCATATACACAACCATCAAGACTTCTAGCTGCCATGACTAGGATGTAAGAGCACTGGAGCACATCATAAAGCCCGAGTTTCATCATCGTGTCAATATGGATATTAACGGGCTTAGCCACTACCTTCAGAATGGACTGATAGTTGATTCCATCTATATTGTGTCAACCCTTTAGGATGATACTTTGGAGGAAGTTGTGGCTTTTTTTCACATAGGAGTCATAAGAAACAATATGGGACTCTTTATGCAATTCCTCCAGTCGCACGAGAATCTGCTATTACCAGCTCAGGTTGAATGCTTGCGGACTATTACTGAGGAAATTCATGTCTTGATATTTGCTTTGTGTACCTGAGAGGAAGTGTCTCTTTTTTTTTTCCCACAACATAAACTTTTGTAGTCGAATCATACAATTTTATAGCACCAATCCAATGTAAAATCGTTTATATATATACATAAATAAAATATTTATTTTGATATCATTGTATTTTTGTATCCATGGCTTCATTGGTTTCCTGTTCATATCGTATTTGAAAATGTTGGTTTCCTTTCTTGTACTAGTTATGTGAATTAGGCTTGTTGTTATTTCATTGATCATTGAAAACCTTCTAGGTGGTGAAATGAGTGGTTCATATAACTTAAGAAAACACCACCTAGGTTTCAAACAATCTAAAGAATGCCACCTAAAGGTATAACATGTGGGTGAAAGTTTCTAGATTCTGACACATGACAACTCATCACTCGGGTTATTAACATACATGCACCCACTCCTGAAGGAAAGAGAAGCTTGAAAACAGTAAGAAAACATCACCTCGTGAGAATCAAACAATATAAGCAGTAAAATGAGAGGTTCGAACAACAAAATAAAACTTCTTTTGAGTTCTATGAAGACAAAAAAAAGCCACCCGAACACAAGTTTAAGCAAAGGACATAGACAAAAAGGAAAGATAGTTATAAAAAGAGAAGGGGTTCCTATTTATGAGTAACATGTATTAATATTAACTTAAGGGTTTGTATAGATGAGAAATATGTGGGTTTTCCTTGTTTTATAATTTCATAATATAATTTTTTATCCAGCTAGTATCTATGATTGTCATAACTCTATAAAAAATTAGTATTCTTCCCCATAAAATAGATTCTATATAATCCAAATGATCTACCACACCAGACATGGCTGAATTTTTTTTGAAGTAATCCAAGAGATTGAAAAGACATTAGGAAAGGGCATTCTTACATACCACCTAGAAGGTGCAGTTGCAAATATTAGGGATGTTGTCTTTCTTAGTACTAGATGGAATTTATATAGTAGAAATTTTATATGGTTCAGGAATGTGTATTTATTTGTCTCATATTAATTTTACTCTAGCAAATAACTAGTGTTGATGAAATGAAGGATTTTTCTGCTTTTACAAAATAGAAAGAACAAAAATCTTAGAGAAATCATGCATTAGCTCATAAATAATTAATCTTTAATTGATTATTAGTATAATTCATTTAGTGCACTTAAGCTAAACTTAGGAGTGCATTTATTCTTTTATTAGCTGAGCTATTATTACATCATTTATCTCATTGCATGAGATATTGAAAGTTGCCATGATCTAATCCCTTTATCATTTAGGGTTTATCTTATAAATCACGCACCCTTCATTGGGTTATCATACCATAACCAATATGAAGGTCTCCTTGAAGATTCTTAAGGCTCATTTTGTAAGCCTTTCTAGTTGAGGAATAACAAATCTTTGTTTTGTAGATCTCTTGTGGTGATAGGGAACTCCCCTTACAAATCTAAAATAAAATACATACAAAGAAAGTTGCAAGATGGCTGCACATGCCATTAAATTTCAAATTTACAGAAACAAAATCAGCAACATTCTTATTTTCATAAATCAAAAAATGGTTACAACAAACTAAAGCCCATGATCTCCCCTTCAGTCCTACATGCAATAGGTCTACAACAAATATGTTTTCACCAATTTCGCTTCATTCTGGTAGCATCTGGGTATGCTAATCTTCACTTCTCCAAGCCCTTGCTCCAAAATGAAAAGGAGTGAATAAATAGAGAAGTTTCATGGAGAAAACAACCCATGGTTTCACAAAACAATCAACTAAAACCACCTTGAGAATACCACACCCAATTTTGGGAATTAAAAATCTTCCATAAGAATTAAAGTCCAATGCATGTCATCCTCTCTCTTGGGCACCTAAGTCTTGTCCAATCAGATTTGAGATGCTATGAAAACTTACACCTCTTATAGATTCCTTATAGCTTGTCATAACGGTTGTTGCATGCAGAAATATGCAAGCAACATGCAATATTCCTTTGGCAGCCCACTTTATGAAAAAATATGACACATGTACATGTAAATATGACCCCTTTTGACCTCCTCCAATAATGGGATGCCCAAATACCTAACCTTTTACAAATTAAATTTATTGAATTATCGGGGGTCTTTTCCCACAAAACTTTACATTACATTTTCACACCATGGAAAAATACATTGTTGCAAATCAATTTATTATTTTCCTATCACCTAAGCCCTTATTGGAAATGAACAAAATAAAATAAAAATATTTTTGGTGATGCAAGATTGCTATTATCCCTGGATGCTCCTACATCAAACACCTGGGGTAGGAATTTTTTTGTGAATATGGATTCACAAAATGGAGTTGAGTGGTAATACCACCCTTTCGGATTGCAAGCAATCCTCAACAAACTCCATCACTGAATTTGGTACCTACAAATGTTTCTTCTTTCTCCTCTTCCAACACTTAACCAAAACAATCAACCTCCTCCTTTGACAACTCTGCTCTTTACTCCTCTTCTTCGATGTGGAATCAAATCCACCATAATCTGACCACCTCCTCCAAATGTATCTCAAATACTCTTCCAATTTTGTGGGATTCAACCCACCATACTCCATCCACCTCCACTAATTTGCACTTGCACTTAACTTTGCAACACCATACAAATCCTTCTCTACATACCAATCATCTCTAAAAAACTCTAACTGAACCATCTCATCTGAATTCACTAACTCATCCATTTCAACATGAAAATAATTATTCTCCAATTCAATGAAATTTGAATTTACCTTTTCATCACCTATTTCATCTTTAACTTTATTTTCTTCTTTCATGCCTTCTGCAATACATGCAACTATGTCACTTGTGCCATAACTAGTATTGCAAATTCAATATCAGTAACAAAATCAAGATATTCATCCTTTCCATCTTCCTCTTCTGCATCCATTTCAAAGTCAATAACACAATCAAAATATTCATCCTTTCTATCCTACAAAAAATTTCCATTCAAACAAATCTCTTTATAAAACTCCTCTTTTACCTTTTTAAACATTGTTGTAGCAACTTTATCCATTTCTACATTATTATCCTCATCAAAACATACATTAAAAAATTATTTTACCTTGATGAATTTTTTTGTCACAATATATTCTTCCTCAATGTTGAATGCTATTGTCTCTGGTGTTGTATTGAACAACTTCTCTATCTTTGCAATCTCTTCCTCAAGAAACTCTTTTTACTCATCAGGTTCCTTATCGAACACTGGATCCTCATACATCACTACATAGTACTTTGTTTAACTACAACATCCTCAACTCTTCTCTTTTCTCTTTTTCTCCTTTCTATCTCTTTTCTTAATTCATCCACTTTTTTTTGCAATTCTATCATCTCAACTCTTATTTCTTCTTGCTCTTTCTCTCTAATTCTTTCTCTTGTTTTTTCCAGTCTAAGAATCTTCAAAATCCATCCAATGAAAAAAGTCATTTTCTTCTTTCTCTATTCAATTTTCATGGCCACACAAACCCTCAACACAAATCTTTAAATCCTCAAGTTCTACTTATGTAAACTACATCACTTTTGATGATCTATTTAGAAAACCCTCTTTCAATATTCACCAATATTATTGCAAACTGCCTCCTTCCGCGATCTATTTACAACCATGGGAACCTCAGTTCCTCAAACCCTTAAAAAATGTCTTCTTACAGATTGTGCATCCAACTAGAAAAAAAATCCACACACTCTCCACCCTCAGATCCTGGTGCAAACTGCCTCACATCGGCGCTTCTGCCTGCACACTCAAGAATTCTCACTCTAATGCCATTGATGATAGGGAACTCCCCTTATAAATATGAAATCAGACACATACATAGAAGCTTGCAAGATAGCTACAACATGCCATTAAATTTCATATTTAAAGAAATAAAATCATTAACAATTTTATTTTCATAAATCATAAAATGGTTACATCAAACTGAATCTCATGGGCTCCCCTTCAATCCTACATGCAACACTTGCAACAAATATGTCTTTAGCAATCTGGCTTCATTCCGCCAATATCTGGGTATGCTAATCTTTACTTCTCCAAGCCCCCACTCTAAAATGAAAAGGAATGAATAAATAGAGAAGTGTGATGGAGAAAACAACCCATGGTTTCACAAAACAATCAACTAAAGCCACCTTGAGAATCCTATGCCCAATTTTGGGAATTAAAATTCTGCCATAAGAATTGAAGTCCAATGCATGTCATCCTCTCTCTTGGGCACCTAAGTCTTGTCTAATCAGATTTGAGATGCTATGACAACTTACACCTCTTATAGATTCCTTACAACCTGTCATAATGGTTGTTGCATGCAAAGACATGCAAGCAACATGCAATATTCCTTTGGAAGCCCACTTTATGACAAAATATGATACATGTACATGCAAATATGACCCCTTTTGACCTCCTCCAAAAGTGGGATGCCCAAATACCTAACCTTTTACAAATTAAATTTACCATGTTACCGAGGTTCTTTTCCCATCAAAATTTACATTACATTTTTCACACCATGGAAAAATGCATTGCTGCAAATGAATTTATTATTTTTCTATCACCTAAGCCCTTATTGAAAATGAATAAAATAAAATAAAAACTATTTTTGGTGATGCAAGATCACTAGTACCCCTAGATGTTCATACATCATCTTGTGTGGAAGTTTTTTTTTTTGTTGTTGTTGTTGTTTGATCGTGCATCTTCTGTTTATTCATAATTCTAACATGGTACTAAAGTGTGCATTCAATGAACCCCTTCTTGATTTTTTATGGTTTTTTCTCAACTAGGGTTATAGGGGTAAATCTGAAATCTTCTTTTCTTTTGTTGTTTTTTTCTTTTCTTTTTTCAAAGCACAATAATAATAATAATAATAATAATAATAATCAGCCACCCTAGGGTCATATGGGCGACCAATGCCCAACCCTTGGGGGGCTAATTTTTTTTTTTTTTCTTCTAATTTTAGCAATATTGGGAAAATTGTAATAACTTTTCATTTGATTATTGAAATTGGGAAAATGACATGTCAGAAAGCAAGTTCTAACAACTATTCAATTGTGTTGGTTTGTTTCTCAGCTTTTGTTGTTGGTGCATTCTACAACCTACCAAAGTCAGAGGTGTTGTTTTCACTCTTGAGCTCACAAGTTTTAACCCATTTCTCTTTTTATGACCCAATACCCAACCCTTGGGGGGGCTAAACATTTTTTTCTTTTCTAATTTTAGCAATATTGGGAAAATTGTGATAACTTTTCACTTGATTATTCAAATTGGGAAAATGACATGTTGTCAAAAAGAAGGTTTTAAGAACTATTCAATGGTGTTGGTTTATTTCTCATCTTTTGTTGTTGGTGCATTCTACAACCTACCAAAGTTAGAGGTGATTTTTTCACTCTTGATCTCACAAGTTTTAACCCATTTCTCTTTTTTTTTTCTAGATTCTAGTGGTGTTGGGACAATATATGAGATCCCTTTACAACTCTCCTTGTATCTTTTCCATATTTTTCTCCAAGTACATTTTATTCAATTTTTGTGTTCTCACATTTTGGTGAATTACTTGGATGTTTTAGCTCTTGGAAACTTCTTGTTTGTGTGGGATGACTTGTTTTAGGCTATTCTACATGTATTTCTAGTATTCTAACCTATTTGGGAATTTTGAGCATCTTTCAAGCATGTGTAATTTATCTTTTATAAATAAACTAAGATAAAGCTCTATTTCATTGTATGTTTTTGGGGACTTTTGTGTATCTTGTTATGCCTTCTATACTCATATTATGATATGAAGTATCATGGGTGTATTTTGAGTTTCTTTGCTTTTCCTTAACACCTTTATTGAGTGAGTGTTCCTTCCACGACAATATCAAATCCCAGTGATTCATGTCTCATATGTGTGTACCTTGGTTTGCACACCCATTTTATTTGCTAATACTTTCAGTTGCATGTTTATCTTTTTCTTGGTTCTCCTACATACACTTCTTGGTTTCACATAGTTTTAGTGCACTTGTCATGGCTCTCCCTTTCCGCATTATGGGTGATTTCTACTATTGGTGATAATGCTTCCTTGGTTTCATATTGGAATGATCTGTGTATCTAGTTCTTGTTCCTATGTACTAGGTGGGTACAACGATTAGTTACCCATGCATTTTGGTGAGATGCAAAATTTACCATATGGACATTTTTTGATTCTTGTTTCTAGAGGTGACCTATTTTCATTTGATTATTATTTTTTAAACTATTGGTACCTGTGCCATTTGTATGATCTTCGAGTTCTAGATGTTTCCTTTAGTTTTCCATTTGATTGAATTAGTTTCATTGGAGGCACTCATGCTGATTCTTGTCTTCTTGATCTTGATCATCATCTATTTCAAAGAAGTTTCTTTATTTTAGTAGTCATATTTGGCAATAGTCTACAACTTCATTGTTCTTGTGCAATGTGTTTGATGTTGTTCTTTTTTGGGAAATTGTTTTGGTTGGAGTCTTCTTAGTCCTCCGCATTGGTTTGATGGCTTTTTTAGTCATTTTTTCTCTTTTCTCTCTTTTGGAGAGGAGATTTTCCCATGATTTTTCCTCCTTTTTCTCGAGTTGTGAGATATTAGATTATTTGTACATGGATACCTTATCAGGGTTTATTTGTCAAGACCCATCATGAATTCTCTTTTTAAGGTTTTTAGATACTCCTTAAGTTCATTTTAAGGGGGGTGTTAGAGTAATCATGCATTGGATAATAATTAATTATTCTTTACTTAATTTTTATTCTAATTTATTTTATGCACTTAATATAAACTTAGGAGTGCTTTTATTATTTTATTAATTAAACTATTATTATTAAATCATTTTGTCTCATTACATGAGATATTGACACTTGTCATGATCTAATCCCTTTATCATTTAGGGTTTCTCTAATAAAGAACTCACCCTTCATTGTATTATCATAGCCAAACCAATATGAAGATCTCCTTAAAGATTCTTGAGGTTCATTTTGTAAGCTTTTCTAGTTGAGGAATATCAAATCTTTTTTTTTTAGATCTCTTGCATTGAAGGTGTTTTTGTTCGTTATTTGATCTTGTTTCTTGTGTTTATTCATAATTTTAAAGAAAATAGACTAGGAATATTATAATTCTAATTATTTTAACTATTAAGAGAATATATCTCATAATATAAATTAAGAATTAGGTCAAAAAATTATAAATTTCCAAAAATAGAAAGAAAAAATGACTTACTAAATTTAGAAATAGTTGATAAAATGAAATGAATAGGAATTTGGAGTATGGATCTCATTATCTACAAAACAACCATGACTCACAAATTCCCAAAATATGCATTGTCATTTGATTTGTGTATTATAATCCTATTATCTTATCTTTTTAAAAATATGTTAAAATCAATTATACAACCAAATTTTGACATTGCTAAATTACAAAAAAAGACAAAAGACAAGAAAAATAAATAGGAAGATTATATCTATAACAAAAAAAAAGTTAAGCTAATTAAATTACATGTTTAATTAATGGAATAAGGAAAGAGTATAATTAAACATGTGCGCATTTGAATACTTTACATAAATATTTCTTAGAAAAAAGAAAAGGTTTGAACTGCTTGGGATATTACTATGAATTGTCAAAACTTTGTTTACCTTTCAATTTTAATATACAAGTAATAATATAAATAAAATATAAAAGAGAACATAATCATATCCTAAGCATGTATAGATAAATGAGAAAAAATTAAAACTTAATAAATACCACTCATGGGTCTACAAGAAGTGATAAAATAGTATGCAAGTCAAAAGGATATAGAAACAAAGATCCTAATGTGTGAAAAAAGTGCTTATAGGAAACAAAGCTAATAATAGAAATAACAATAAAAAGGAACAAAAAGAATTATGATGAATTCAATAGTATCACCTTCGAATCACAACAGTTTTTCTCAAAAGTGCTAAGAGCTCATGAATACAATGTTGGTTAACAACAACACACAATAATTTTTAGAAGGTTGTATAAGGCAAGAGAGATAGATCAAACATTTAGTGGGTCTCTAAAGTTAGAGACAAGATGGAATATTAAGAGGCATATAACTCTAATTGATCATTGGAATTTTTCCCATGGTGGTTACAATGCACTTTTAGAGGTATAAATGTGGAAATATTTATTGAAAATGGTCACTACATAACTAAATTATTAGTGGATGATAGCCTATCATAAGAATATTCATACATTAAATTTAAATTCAAGTATGATAGGTCATCTAAATACTTGGCATGTCAATTCCATACAAGATAAAATTAAATTAATATTCGATATATATGGAAAGGGGAAAATATGATGAAGGAGCATCTCACTCCTACCCCCCTTTGGCCCGCATTGCTCCCTCGTTGGCAGGATCTTGACTTATTGACAGGAGGTTTCCACCTATTTCAGTGACAAAACGATGGTGTTGGCGGGTTGAAGGTCATCGATGTGACAAGGTGTCATCGACAAGACCATATTCTAGGTCCCAGTGACGAAACGATCATGTTGGTTGAGTGGAGTTACATTGGCGTAAGGTTTGGATTTTTGCAGGACCGTGTTTCGTGTGCCACTGATGGCCCAATGGTGACAAAGTGTTATGGGTTCATCGACGTGAGTAGGTGGTATCAACAAGAAATCAGTCTTTGTCCCAATGATGGGCTGATAAATGATGATCGATGAGACTTAGGATTATCGGTAGGATGAGAAGAAAGTCCCAGTGATGGGGCGATATAATGATGAAGTGAAGATAACCATGGTGGAACCCAATCATGATGACATGGGTGACAGAAGTGACCGATAGATGGAATTCAATGACAGGTATGGCTAGGTGGCGAATAAAAATAGGTAATTTTCATCCTTGCTATGAATTATGAATGATGACAAGGATATCATCGATGGAACGCTTGTGTATTGGCAAGAGTCAAGTTAGGGTCTTCCCGATAGACTGATATAATTCTCCAATGTGAATGATGACTTCGGCAAGACTTCCTTTTATTGATGGGAGGCGGTTTGTGGTCTCTTCAATGGAGTGATGAGTGATTGGTGTAACATGTTGGTTCTGGTGGAAGAGAAGTTGGAGTCTGGGTGATAGTTTGATAAGGAAATGGTGGATTTAGCAATGTGAGTGGTACAATTGGTGCATTGGTCAATGGTGGTGGATGGCGAATGAGATTGCGACACTTGGTGAAGTGATATTCGATGTATTCCACATCGTTGTTATGGAATCCATGTTCATTGGGTGACAATTGGAAGCTACTGATATCAAGGTAACTACATGGTGATATAACGACAAAAGAGAGAAGAATTTCAAGGCCAGCATGACGAAGGTGCATAGTATAAAGAGATCACCTGAGATTGGGAAGAGCCAACAGGAAGGGTGGTGGCAGCAGAGTAGCCTATAGTGGTGTTTAAGAGCATAGTCAGAAGGCTATGATCTGTATCTTGGATTGATTGTAATTGAGGCTTTGTAATAAAAAATCCCATGAGATTCTGTATTTTGTTTTCCATCAATAAAGCAACATTGTTCTCTTTGCTTATGTTTGTTGTAAAATCCTGTGTTGTTGTTTGTGAATGATTTGGAAAGGGGTAGATTGAGAGTCTCTCCTTCATCAAGTGGCATCAGAGTTGGTTGTCTTGAGTCTATAATAGAGTGTCAAATGTGAGGTAGTTGTAGCAGGACCTGTGAGTGTGGGTTGAAGCCAGAAGACTTGCAGGTGAAGAGTTATGAAGATTTGTGGAAAAGAATGTTTGTTGTAGGAATGAAAGAGGGTATATAACTGCTATCATCCAATAAAGATAAAGCTGGGTAGAAGGTGTAGAGTTCCTCCACTAGAGGTGGTGGGAAGAGGAAGCATCTTCTAGGATCTTTGTTAGGTAGAGGATAGTTACAGAGGATCGAGTTCTAGAAGAGATTGTTACAGGTGAGAAGAGACTTGCGACTACAGAGGGCTCGAATCCTAAAGATGTTGCAAGGAGTACTTATGATTGCAGAGGGAATTGTGTGTCTCTAAAGGTATTGAAGCTTTGGAAACAGATCGCTGAACTAGAGGCAATTTATATTTGTGAAACCTGAGAGGTTTAAGTTTGAGGGTGTGTGCCAAGTTTTTGACACAATGACAAAGAAGAAAGGCAATAAGTTTTTCATAGTTTTGTATGTAGGTGAACAAGATGGAGAGAATATTGCAGAAGTATGCTTTGAAGAAGGCATGGTGGAAAAGAATGAAGATGGAGAATTTGTTGTAGCAACAATGGAAGGTGTTGAAAAGGTACAAAAGGAAAGTGTAGACACTAGTGGAGGTCCTATGTTTGATAAGGGGCTTGATGAGGAAGATTTAGTGTCTACAAAAGAGATTGTGAAAATAGAGGCAATGTTTAGTTTGGAGAGGGTGGAACCAGAGGCGAAGGTTGCTGAAAGTACAAAGGATGTGATTATGGATGTAGAGCTAGATGAAAAGGTGTAGAAAAAATACTCTGGGAGTCCTATGTTCGATGGAGCAACGAAGAAGTATGAGGTAAACTCTATTGTTTATGAGTTTTGTGATATTGAGTTTGAAGTGCATGTACTTGATGAGGTGAGTGCAAATGTGGTAGAGTGGTGGAGATATGTCTACCTGCGGGTAGAAGCTATAGAGTATGTGATAGGAAAAATTTGGTGGTGGTGGTCGATTAGAGATGGATCTGAATCCATGAGAGAGAAGCGAAGAGTGAAGAGTACTTGGGGAAGGAGGTCATACTACGGTGGACATAAGTCTGTGAGAGGACAACAAAATGGAGTGTAGAATGTTTCAGAAAGATTCTAGAAGAGAAGGAAAAATAAATCAAATAAAAAGGATGACATGTGCAAGAGCACATGATTCTTATTCACCTGGGGAGTTTGATGCAGGAGCATCATGCTCCTACCCCCGCTTTGGCTAGTGTTTCTCCCTTGTCAGCAAGAATTTGACTTATCGGTAGGAGGTTTCCACTTGTTCCAGTGACAAAACGATGGTGTTTGTAGATTGAAGGTCATCGATGTGATGGGTGTCATTGATAGGACCATATTCTATGTCCCAGTAATGGAACGATCATGTTGGTTGAGTGGAGTTACATCGGCATATGGTTTGGATTTCGACAGGACCGTGTTTTGTGTCCTAGCAATGGCTTGATGGTGACAAAGTTTTACGAGTTCATTGGAGGGACATCAATATTTTTCCTAGCGACGGGCTAACAAGTGATGATCAGTGAGACTTGGGATTATCGATAGGATGAGGAAGCAAGTCCCAGTGATAGGGCGATATAGCGACGAAGTGAAGATGACCATGGTGGGACCCAATCATGAAGACATGGGTGATAGAAATAACTGACATATGGAATTCGATGACGAGTATGGCCAGGTGACGAATAATGATAGCTAATTCACATCCTTGTTGTGGATTACAAATGATGACAAGGATATCATCGACGGGACACTTGTGTATTGGCCGGAGTCAAGTTAGGGTCTCCCCGATAGATCGATAGAATTCTCCAATGTGAATAGTGACTTCGGCGAGACTTCCTTGTATTGGTGGGAGCAATTTTGTGGTTTCTCCAATGGTGCGATGAGTGATATTGATGTAACATGATGGTTTCAGTGGAAGAGGAGTTAAAGTCTGGGTGATAGTCCGATAAGGCGATGGTGGGCTCAGTAACGTGAGTGCTACAATTGGTGCATTGGTCAATGGTGATGGATGGCGAATGAGATCACGATGCTTGGCGAAGCGATATTGGATGTATTCCACATTCTTGTTGTGGAATCCATGTTCATTGGTAGATAATTAGAAGCTACTAATAGCGAGGTAACTACATGGTGATACTACAACAACAAAGAGAAGAATGCCAAGGCCAACATGACAAAGGTGCACAGTATAAAGAGATCACCCAAGATTGGGAAGGGCTAGCAAGAAGGGTGGTGGTGGCGGAGTATCCTATAGTGGTATCTGAGAATGTAGTTAGAAGGCTCTGATTTGCATCTTGGATTGATTGTAACTGAGGCTTTGTAATAAAAAATCCCATGAGATTCTGTAATTTGATTTCCATCAATAAAGCATCGTTGTTCTCTTTGCTTATGTTTGTTGTAAAATGCTGTGTTGTTTTTTGTGAATGAGTTGGAAAGGGGTAGACCGAGAGTCTCTCCTCCATCAAAATACATGAAAATACACAAAACAAGTTAGCACTAAGGGTAGGAAAAAGGCCAAGGAAAAAATAATGAGCCTAAAATTATATTGGGGGTTACAAACAATAAATAATTCCCAATAAATAACATTGAAATTGTAAGGGTAGTTTTTTTTTTATATTATAGAATATTTACAAGTAACTATATGACAAATGTTTGAAGTTAATCCCTTTGAATAATCTCTAGAGATTTGACCTAGCCAAGGTCATTATGCTAAACTAATTTTTAAGCATAAATTTTCTTGGGTGGATATGAAAACATTATGATTGCAACACTAGGGAAGTAAACAATGCTGAGAGAAAATAATTATTTGGAGTTCAAAGATAATTTGATTCAATTTATTTAAAATTGAATAGAGATGTAAAGTACCTCATTAGTTTGACACATTTAGTTACACAATATCACAAGTACAAGCCCAACTATAGAGTCAAGTTGCTTCCCTATCATAGAGAAAGAAAAGATAGAGTGACAAGAAAATTATAGCCAGTCCCTATACTTTAATCAAAAATTTAGTCTACATCAGCCTCCATACTATGATAAAAATGATGTACAAATATGCACTAGTTTGCAATAAAAATAGAATCAAGTAGATACTTATTATTAATAATTGTACTCTCAATTCATTAATAGTTCATAGGTTGACTCTAATTTTAAATTATATTTATTTTCTTTTATTTGTGTTTTTTTCTTTTATGATTTACTTTGACATTATTTTTCATTTAGATCCTCATGCACACCTAAGTGGACGATAAATGTAGATTGGTGAATAATTCTTACCCTTAGATTTTTCTCTCATTTGACACCAAATTACGCATATGTCCTAAATACATTATCCTATTGCATGATTCTATTTAGTTTTGCATGCCCTCACTCACTTAAACTATATTTATAGCTTATAAGTACCATCTTACATCTACTTAGATTAGTCACAATTTTCACATAATTGTCCTCTCTACCTAGATTAGGTTCACTCTTTTGGATTTTCCCCACTTTAAGGTAGCTATTGAACTTTGTCTATCTCAGTTGTTAGTTCAAATTAACCATGGGAACAAAATGACTTAATCACAACTACTCATTACCCTTGGATTCACACATTGAAAACTTTAAAAATCATTGTGCCTCGGAATTGTATAAAATAACACTACCCCTAACTCATTTCACCATATTTATAAGCAATCACTACAATCATCATTCATGTGCTAAAATATTTACTATCACAAAAATCCTCGTTCATGCCTTTCTATTTGCAATGATCAATCATTCAAAAATCACTAAGTCTTCCATCAACACCATTAAATCTTAATTCTTGCACTCAATCAACTACTTAGGCAATCATTTATCTTCATCTACTCCATCAAGTCAAAAATAATCATTACATAATTGTACCACATTATTCTAGCTATTTGTGCTTTTTTTGCATACACTCATTGTTTTCTCTTTTAAATGATCATAAACTTGTTGCATTAAAAATCAACATTACCTTACTATAAGAATGTTTCTTAATGTTGCAAATGTCCAAAATAAGCCACATTTATATAGACGATGGAATGGCTACAAAGAGGACACTATTTCGATTTGTTGAACACTTCAACACCAAATGGAAGGTTTTAGGTTTGAGTCCTAACTAATCCATTTGAATTGTAGCTTAAACATGTGATATCATAGCCAAACTAGGAACCTCGAACACTTGACTATAAAATGGTAATACACAAATTTATATTATATTTGATTCCCACCTCCAAGTTGATCATTTAACTCCATTGGAGGTCGTATTTGGATGAACTAAACTAGATATTATACGTCAGTTTTAGGGCAAGTGGGGTTTTCACTTTCCCACTCACCAACTGTTGACATCGACCTCAATCTCTGTATTATCTGTTTCGAAGGCTGCTCATCTGGAAACGGAAATATCTTAAACTAGATAGATATGAAGTGAAAATGATGATGGGCGACAGCAATACAACAGTACAATAGTTTTTCTCGACATTGTTTCCTTGCCATCCGTGGGATGATGATGTTTGAATTGATGCTTTTCAATCTAGAGGCAGCAGCAAGTAGAATTTCAGTGGGTCCTCAAAATCAGTAAAGGCTGCATGTTTGATAAACTAGTCTTTCTCCACTTTGAGATAAAAAAATTATTCCCACCCTTCGAACCTGATTTCATAATGGATCTCGATAAAGTAACTATTGTCGTACTGTGTATTTCACTGCTTTATTTACTTGTACACTAGGAAGGAATATCCCTTGTTTCAGAATTGTCTAAAGAGGCTCAATTTCCTCTATCCCTTTTCTATGGGACGATGTACATACTGTGCCAAAGAAAAAATAAATAATCTAACGTATCTCATGAGTTTTCAATCGACCTTCCTTTCTATTTTATCATATATACTTTATACTATCTATTTTTGGCACTTATTAATATTCTACTACGTAAAATATCCTCTATGTTTTCTTTCTTGTCATAATTGTTAACACCTTAAAATTTTTACATTCCCCAACTAAAATTAATTTAGTTTTGACCCTAAGGCATGCTCTTAAACCCTACTTAAACCCTAGTCTCTTATTTCTTTTCATGACCTTTTCCTTTTGTTATCTTTAATCAATGACTTGTTTCGCCAAGTGAAAAGTATTTAAGTCATGTTTTATGTATAATTTTCGAATATGTTACATTCACCATCACTACAATCCTTCGCATTGCTAACTCAATCTACAAGCATTAACCAACTCACTAATGTCTTATTTTCCTTATAATATGCCTTTGTCTTGTTGGTCATGCATCTTATGCTACATGACACATTTTTATAACATTGTGGAATTCCTTCACATTATTGAGTATTTTATTTAACTTTATCATGCTATGTAATGAGTGATATGGTGCAATATTTCAAATTCAAAGGAATATTTTTGTATTGTATCCATCATTGGTTTGAGTTTACTAATTATTTCCCACATAGATTTTTGATGAGGGCTAAGCCGCCCAAAACCACACAAATCACAATAATAGATGCCAACACAAAAGATGTGAGACAAAAAAAAAAAACACTTTCAATTATTTTCAAATAATGAAATTACATATTCAAAACTTACATGGTACAGCCTCATGGGCTTGATTCATTACAACAAAATCAACTTTGAAAAGAAAATATATTATTCGGAGCTACAATCTGCACTATTGGAGCCACCTTCTATAACCCCCACTTAACCCTTTTTTATTTTACCCAATAACCACCATAGAATGATCTAGAAAGTTCAACTTTCCCTTTTGTTTTGGCACCAAAAGTCTCGCCGTTTGATTTCTGGCTTAGGAAGAAATTTTAATAAAATTCACTTTTTAAGAGGGGCAATTTCACAGGGCCATAACTTTTGATCCAAGTGTCCAATTTTCTATCATTGCATATTGTTGGAAAGCTCTCAAAGAGATCTACAACACATGAGCTCACCATAGGTTGGTTCATCAACTCTTTGAGTTGTTTCGGGGCCTCTAAAGTCTTTATATCTGAAATTGTTCAGTTGCATTGGAGAAATTTCTCGGGATGAAAACTTTAATATCTCCCAAACCATGTAGGGTATTGAGGTGATTCTTTCACGACCAAAAATATTTTTTAGTTCTACTCCTTAGGGTAAATTTTCAGGTCCATACAAGCCCATTTAGGCTAACTTACTAAAAATAGTAAGTGCTCATTTTTTGCTATTTTCTACGCTTGACTATCTTACATTGCTTAAGTGCCATCATGGGACTCAAAACAACTAAAGAAAATAAAGAATTTTTTTTTGGGTGATGCAAGATTGCCCTACACTGCTGGATGCTCCTGCATCAGACACCTAGGGTAGTTTGAAAAGTGACCCTATCAGTTCTTAGGAGTTAGAGGGAAACCAAAATGGTTAACATCAGCCTCAGACAACCATGATGAATCTTCAATAGGCCTTCCTCTCCATTTCACCAAGTACTCTACATATTACATGTTTCTTGTGCTTCTACCCACACGGCTATACAAGATTTCTTCCATCTCTTCCTTCTCTAAAATAGGTGCTAGAATTTTTCACTGTTCTTTTATCGCCCACTCTTCTATATATCACCTTCATGATACTCTGTCAATTTAGAAATGTTGAACCTAGGAGAAATGTTTATTCCACTATCCAACTCTACCACATAAGCATTTCCTAAATCATGCTTCTTCAGGGTCTTGCATGGTCCAAACTTCTTCATTTTTAACTTGTATGTACCAATTGGAAACCTTTCCTTTCGCAAATGAACCATGACTTCACCTTATATTGTGAGTTCATCTTATTGATATGTTTCTTCACTTCTTCATGCAAATTCTTTAGGTGCTCAGCAAAATCTTCAGCCTCAGCACTACTCTTCTCCCCCTAATCCATCTTTCTCAGTTCAGAAGTAGTTCTTGGACTAATTTCATACACAATCTAGAATGGTGATTTACGAGTGCTCTTGTTGACAAAATTATTATAAGCAAATTCTATCTGTGGTATAATCAAATCCTGTCCCTTAGGCTTATCTCTTACTAAGCATCTTAGTAGGTTACCCAAACTCCTATTCACCACCTCTATTTATCCATCAGTCTGTGGATGGTGTGCAAAACTAAACTTCAAATCTATCTTCCACTTCTTCCATAATGTCCTCCAGAAATAACCAACAAATTTGGTATCTTTTTCTGAAACTATACTCTTTCGTAGACCATTTAGTCTCATCACCTCTTTGAAGAACAACTCTACAACATAAATATCATCACTAGTCTTATGACATGGAATGAAATGTTCCATCTTTGAAAATCTATTCACCACCACAAATATAGAATCATGCCATCTTTGTGTCCTTGGAAATCCAAAAACAAAAGCCATGCTAATATCCTCCCATGTCCTCTCAGGTATAGGTAATGGTTGATACAATCCAGTATTGTGACTTGTTCTTTTCACCATCTAACATACTCTGCAACTTTGTACAAACTTCTTCACATCTTATTGTAACTATGGCAAATAATAATTCTCACTGACGAGAGCAATGGTATTATCTTGACCAAAATGTCTAGCCAATTCTCCACTATGCTTCTCCTCATTAGATTCTCTCTCATAGAACTCCTTGGAATACACAATTCGCTTCCTCTAAACAACATCCCATCTTGGATTAAGAAATCCAACCATCTCATCCTATCCAATGTAACAGGTTCCAAAGAAGCCTTCCAAGCTTCTGCAAAGTTTGGATCTTCAAGATACAAACTCTTGACTTCATTGAACCCAACAACCTCTATATTCATTTCTATCAACCAATTTTTCCTTCTACTTAAGGCATCTGCAACTCTATTTGACCTTCCACTCCTATGCTTCAAAACAAAGGTATAACTCTACAAAAACTCAACCCACTTTAAGTGCCTTTGATTTAAATTTCCTTGACTATGAGATACTACAAAGCCTAGTGATCAGTATATAAAATAAATTATTTCGGCAAAAAATAGTGCCTCCATTTCCTCAAAGCCTAAACTATAGCATAAAACTCCTGATCATAGACAAAATATTTCTTCTTAGCATCATTCAACTTCTCACTAAAATAGGCAATAGCCTTACCTTCTTGACTCAAAAAGGCTCCTATGGAAGTGCCACTAGCATCACAATCAGCTACCTGCAAGACTTTATTGAAATCTGGAAGTGTCAAAACAGGTTGCTCTATAACTTTCTTCTTCAACATATCCTGTAGTCCACTTAAACTCTTTTCTATCCCGTCTCATCACTTTAGTTAGAGGTGCACAAATACTACTGAAATTCTTAATAAAATTTCTATAAAAACTTGTTAGACCATGAAATGATCTTACCTCTATAACATTCCTTGGGGTAGGCCATTCAATGATAACTCTCACCTTCTTTGGATCCATTTTAAGACCCTCTGTTGAGACAACAGATCCCAAATACACCAACTCTCTCTTCAAAAAACTACATTTCTTCAAATTAATCAATAGCTTCTCCTCCCTTAGCTTCTCAAAATCTCTTCAGATATGCATAAAATGCTCCTCCAATGTCTTACTGAAAATTGAAATATCATCCAAATAAATAATAACAAATTTTCCTAAAAATTCTTTCAATACCTCGTTCATAAGTTGTATAAATGTGTTTGGTGCATTGGTTGGCCCAAAAGGCATGACTAACCACTCGTATAAGTACCTCAGTAGTATCTTCTTTGTCAATTCTAGGGATCAATGCAGAACACATATGCTCATGCCTCATACCTTCTATAATCTTTCTTCCATCAATCAAAAAAATTATTGCATTATTGCATACCTTTTTCTTCTGCCTCTTTCAAGGGCTTCATCTTATGATGAACCCCATCCTTTGTCAAATAGGTGTTGGCATGTCCATCATGTACTACTTGATCAAATTGACATGGTCTGCCCAACAACATATGACAAACATCCATAGGCATAATATCACACAATACCACATAATGGTAATTTCCAATCTTGAACTTTACGAGACATTATTCATTTAGCAAGGCTTTATGGTCCTTTTGCAACCAAGCAATCGAGTATGGGTTTAGATTCCTTCTTCTCTCCAAGCATAACTTACTAACCATTTCTTTTGAAACAAGATTATTAGTACTACCTTCATTAGTAATAAAATTGAAAACTTTATCTTCACACTTACATCTAGTGCGAAAAAAATTCTTCCTTTGAGTTGGTTCCTTCTCCTCATTCAGCAAGGCTCTTCTAGTAACATGAACCTCTCCTCTTTCTACATCCTCAGAATGTGAAGACTCAACGTCTTCATCTACATGTGCAACTCGTGCATGAAAGCCTCCTCTTCCCATTCCTTGTCCAGATCTTCCTCTTCCTCTTTGGTCTCTATTATTTTGATTAAAGAGTCCAATTTCTGGCTTGATTTTGATAGAGTTTATTATCCATTTGCTATTTTTGCCATAGACTTCAATATTTGGATGTTGACATTTTCATGTTATTTCCTATAAACCATAGACATTGGGAATAAGCTTATCTTTGTAACTTTTAAATGACATTAACATGCTATGTGAACTATCTATGTTAATTTTACATGTGGATTAATGAATGCTACTTTAATATAGTTATAGCTATGCAATTGTTGTGCATACTAATGTTGTCATGCAGATATAATTAGAGCCTACAAAATTGAGGAAGATTCTACCCACTAGTCATTCACTATAAAGGGAAACAAGGTGATCATTCAAAGGACAATGGAGAGAAATTCCTAATTCAAATCGAAGATTGTAACTGCCTTGTAAATGGTCATAATAGTTTGTTGAGTGAACATTGGAGTTATTGTTATGCTAGATCTATGCTAAGGCAAACCAACTTGACCAGATTCCATGCATGCATAACCTCCTTTCCACTTTCTATGCTTTTCATAAAATGGCATCCTCCTCATTTGTTGGAGTTGACCACCTTGCTAGGTAGTTAGTTAGTAGTTTTTCCTTCTATAAATAAGACTCAGATGCTCCTTCTCAGAAGGTTGATTGATCTGATGTTGTACTTGCATTCTTAGTTTTTCAGTAATATAGTTATGTTGCTCTATTGTAATCATGCTTTCCAATGAATAAAATGAAGTTATAAGTTCATTGCATCTGATTTTGTCTTAATGGATACTCATCCAAGGGGGCCCACTTGGTGAGCATTCCATTCTTTAGCTTAGTTATTACTTTTCTGTTTAGAAAATAGTTATGAATTTTACAACTATCTATTCCTATAGCCACTAGAATTTCATTTTGTGACTGTTCCTATAACCAAAACAGATAGAGTAGTTTCCTGTCTATTTGCTCAGATTTTAATTTTTTTCATGCACTTCAGCTTAGTATATTTTTCGGTTGATGTTCAGTACTTATGTTACTTATTTCTAAGCAATTTACTTTCAGCACTATGTCTTTCTTAGCTGTAGGATGAATATGGCTACTATGGATTCCTAGTGCACATACCATGCTGACCCATTTCAAGTCTATGTCCCTGGGTTGACTATTAAATGAACCTTTATGATGATTAAGATAACTATTCAAATTAGATGTCCAATATTTGAATCACAACTTTAAGGGCTTAGTTGTTAATTCATTATAGGAGGCCAACATTTTTGGTATTGTTGCTAGTGACAGTGTCAAACTAGGGAGTTATTTTGAGTCATTGATAGTTTCTTTCTTGTTGTAGTATTTCTGAAAGTTTGTTCTTAGTATACCCCTCATTTAGGAAGTAATGACACCCTATTCTTCTTGGCAGATGGTCAACACTCCCCTCAGGATTTGTGACATGGCTTAACTGCTTCTCGTGGATCCGTTAACTCTCACAGTTGTATTGAGCATTAACAGTTCAATCTTTTGGTGCAAGGTAAATTTTGTTTCCAACAATTGGTACCAAGTCCAAAGGTGTCAGGTTCGAATCCCTTAGGGTAATGCTAAGGGGTAGATTGTTGGAAGATGGTCAGCGCTCCCCTCGAGATTCGTGACATGGCTTAACCACCTCATGTGGATCCGTTAACTCTCACAGTTGTATCAAGCATTAACAAGTCGATCTTTTGGTGTAACGACAATTGTGTTTCCAAAAATTCTTTCACCAATTCTTTGTGTGAGTTGGATGATATTGATTTGATACCACATGCATAGAGGAAGGAGAAGAGATGATTATGGGAGATTCTTTCCTAATGATCCTAATCCATTTTAGCTAGAAGAGCTTCCAAATCTTCTAGGAGATGAAGAAGAAGAAGAGCCACACCCTTTTGCTGATGCATTTCCTAAGTTGACCAATTTTCAAACTTCCTTTGAAGATCAAAATCTGATTGAGAACCCATTTTCTTTAGAACTCCATCAGGCAGGCATGGGTGATCCAAATAGAAATAGACCTAACCAACCAAATTTTCCATTCCCCATTGCTCATCAGAATGAAGTTGACAACCTCAAAAATATCCTTGCTTCAGTCCTTCCTAAGTTCTATGGACTTGTCATAGAAGACCTTGATACTTTCTTGTTTGAGTTTGATATCCTCTGTAGAAGCTATGACTATACCACTCATGCTCATAGGCTTAATTTCTTTCCTACCACCTTGAAAGAGGCTATATTAATATGGTTTATGAGCCTAGGAATAAATACTATGGAGACTTGGGATGACATGAAGACAAAGTTCCTTGATAAGTACAAGGAATATTGTAGGGGAAGTGACATGAGAGGAGATGACATTTTTAGGATGTAGCAGAAGGAAGATGAGAGTCTAGAGGATTACATTTCAAGGTTTATGTTTTTCCTATAGAAATCTCCACATCATACACTCAATTAAGAGTCCCAAAATCTACTCTTCCTTAGAGGGATTAATGAGAGTTTCATTGAGGCTTTAAACCTGATGGGAGGAGGAGATATCACCCAATCTCCTTGGGAAGATATTAAGAAGCTATGTCAGAACTATTCTAGGGAAAATTCAAAGAAAGGGAGAGCTTGCAAATCCTCTATGGGTAAATCATCTACCAGTGGAGTTTCAAGGATGGATATTACTCACTTATTGGAAGAGTTCAAACAAGACATTATATAAACAATCTGGCTACTCAGTTGGATACACTTCAAGCTAAGAAGAAACATGAGGAGGTAGAGGCAATGTTGGCTGAATATTGCCCTCATTGTAGACAAAAGGACTACAAATGCAAAATGGTAGCTAATAGTGACAGTAAGCATATCCCACCTGAGTTCAAGCCAATCTAGGGTGATGATGATAAAGTCTATTACATTTCACAAAGGAGACCATGGGCTCCAAGACAAGGTATGTCACTAGATCCATTATCCTTTGTTGGGTCTTATTTTAATTCTTATGCATCTAGTAACCAATACAAACCCCCATATCCATCCAACTATGGAGGATATCCACCAAAACCTTGGAATAAGCCTCCAATACTTGGCTCAATCACCAAAAATCTCCACCCCAGTGGTAGCAAGCTTAGGGGAATTGGTAGCAATTTCAAGAAAATTGGAAGCCATCTCCAGGAAACTAGCAGCAAACATCCTAATGGAGGGGAGGACATCAATGTCCAAACCAAACAACTAGTTACATGCAACCACCTTCTCAGCCCCAACAATCTACTATAATGCCTCCTCCTACTAGCTAAAGTTCAAACACACCTAGATCTACTCATCTACCAGCTCAACCCACACCTAACCCAAATAACAAACCACAATAACAGCCAGTCTATTCTACTAATTCAAATCAATTCCCTGCATATGTTGAGTGTAAGTGACATCCACTTGCGTTTAGGAACCACTTTTCCAGCTCCTTCCACTCGCATCATTACTGAGCTTCCTGTGGAAGAAGAGGAGAATCTGAATGTCCCCATTCAGCCAAGTGTACCTAAATTCTGAACCAGTCCTAGTCCAGCAGACTAAAAAAGAACCACCATTTCCTCAGATGTTGTAAATTATTAAACAAAAGGAAGAGAAGGAAGAAACAACCTTTGACATTCTAGATCAATTGAAGCATATATGTGTTAAGATACCTCTATTTCAAGCCATAAAAGATGTTCCCATATATGGCAAAGCAATTAAGGAACCATGCCTCAAGAAGCTAGGTAGGAAAAAGAAAGACCCCACTATAGTTCATGTGGTGGGCCAACTGGATGACATCATGCTTGGGAAAGTGACTGTTCCCAAATACAATGACCTAGGTAGTCTTGTGGTAGGAGTTGTTACAAATGTGATCCAAATAAAGAATGCTCTAATTGATTTGGGAGAAACAATAAATGTGATGACTGAGGATGTACTGCAGCAACTAAATGTTGCAAGCATGATACCTACTCCTACTATCCTACAACTTGCTGATAGTTCCACTGTTAAACTTGATGGTATAGTAGAGGATCTTGTGGTAACTCTAGACTCTTGGGAGTACCCAGAAAATTTCATGATTCTTTCTCCTAAAGCTACACTAGGTGAGTATCCCATTATTCTAGGAAGGTCATGGTTAGCAATAGAAGATGCCTATATTGGATGTTGGTCAGGAGATATGACCATTTCTGATGGGAAGAGCACCAAAAAGCTTGTTCTCTACCCTCCTGCTCAACCATCCCATGATATGGATAGCCCCATATGGCCACGTGTTGGTGAAGAGGCCAAAGAAGTCATTTCTATGGCACAACTTATGATGTTAGGAAGAAGTTCTTTCATGCAGCTTCAAGAACAAGATGAAGTATTGTCTAACATAATTCAGAACCATTGTGAGGTGCAAGAAGCATCATCCTCTCATGCATTTGGTTCTGTTGGTCCAGTGAAGACCCTTATGTCGGCTCTTCCTGCAACTAATAAGTTTCATACATTGTTGCCACATGAACTCAAGGTACCAAGCATTAGTGAAACAACTATGATAGAGTTAACTACCCAAGTGAAAGTGTCAGAAGGAAAATATCTGAATATTAACAACAAATTGAGTCAAGAGCAGCAGCTAGCTTTGAGAAACCTGTTGAGGACCCACCGACATGCATGTACATGGGACTACCATGATATGAAGGAGTTGGACCCCAAGCTCCACACTCATAGTATATAAATTAGAGATGACTACACACCAGTGAGGTAGCCACAAAGAAGAATTAACCCTACATTGAGGGAAATTGTAAAAGGAGAACTACATAAATTGCTAGATGCAGGATTTATCTACCCCATTTTAAATAGCCAGTGGGTGTCCCCATTGGTGATTGTGCCCAAGAAGGGAGGAAAATAGAGATTTTTTTTCAACTACAGGGAACTCAACTCTACCACCAAAAGGATCATTTGCCCCTTCCTTTCATTGATTAAGTACTAGATTTCCTTGTAGGAAAGCAATATTTCTCTTTTCTAGATGGATTCAGTGGCTATAACCAGATACAAATTGCACCCGAGGATCAAGATAAGACCACCTTTACATGTCCATGGGGGACTTATTCCTACTTAGTACTTCCATTTGGCCTATGCAATACACTTGCAACTTTTCAGAGGGAAGTCATTAGCATATTTTCAAATATCTCACATGATTGCATGGAGATTTATATGGATGATTTTACTACCTATGGTCCTAATTTTAATGAAGCATTGGAAAATATTAGGAGATTCTTACAAAGATGTAAAGACCATAATCTGTCTTTAAACAGTGAGAAATGTTTCATGATGATGCAGGAAGGTGTAGTCCTTGGCCACTACATCTCTCACAAAGGAATTCAAGAAGATCCTACCAAGATTGAGGTGACCACCAATCTACCTATACCTACAAAGCAAAAAGATGTCAAAATTTTCTTGGGACATGCAGGCTACTATAGGTGTTTCATCAAATATTTCAGCAAAATGGCAGCACCATTGTACAATCTCTTGACTATGATATAGATGCATCATATAGATGCATCAGACTATGCTATAGGAGTAGTGTTGGGACAAAAAGAAGGAGAAATTGAGAATGTTATTAATTTTGTTAGCAAAAACCTGCAAGGAGCTGAATTCAATTATACAGTGACATAAAAGGAAATGTCGGCAATAATCTATGCCCTTAACAAATTCAGACACTACATAATAGGCTATCAAATTTTTGTGCACACAAACCATGTAGCCATTAGGTACCTCATGAATAATCCCCTGATCTTAGGTAGGCTAGCAAGATGGTTGCTACTCATGCAAGAATTTGACATCACCATTGTTGAAAAATTGGGTAAAGTAAATGTTGTAGCAAACTTTCTCTCAAGGTTGACCACATCAGAGGATACTCAAGTCATTGATGACTCTTTCCCCGATGAAATTTTTTTTTCTATCAATGTGCATACACCTTGGTATGTTGACATAGCTAATTATCTAGTCATAGGGAGAGTTCCTTCCCATTTCTTTGCAAATGAGAGAAGGGTGCTCATTGAAAAAATTTCTTTCTCATGGATTGTAGGATGTTTCTTCTACATTGGACTAGACCATGTCATGAGGATATGTGTGAGGGAAGATGAGACATATGATATATTGCATGCATGTCACAATGAACCACATGAAGAGCATTTTGCAACCAAGAGGGCAACAATGAAGATTTTGAACACAAGATATTATTGGCCCACACTCCACAAGGATGCATAGAAATATACAAGGAAGTGTTATAGATGCTAGAGGATGGGCCGACCAACCAAGTCTGATGAGATTCCTCTTTACCCCTAGGTAGTAATCACTCCATTTGATAAATGGGGATTGGATTTTGTAGGACCCATTGATCCTCCATCAAATGGTAAATCTTATATCTTGGTTTACACTGATTATGTGACCAAGTGGGTTGAAGTTAAAGAAATGAAGCATGCAAGAAATAATAAGGTTGCAGAATTTCTTTATGAGGAAATTTTCACTCGTTATGGAGTTCCAAGGGAGATAGTGACTGATCAAGAGGCTCAATGCACATCAACCCTTATTACAACACTAGTTAATGAATACAATGTGAGGCATAGGAAGCCTACCCCTTATCATCCCCAGGCCAATGGCCAAGTTGAGGTGACCAACAGGGAAATTGAGGCCATTCTAACCAAAATAGTGGCTATCCATAGAAAGGATTGGGCAAGTAGGCTACCAAAAGTTGTCTAGGCCTATAGGACCACCTAGAAAATAACCGCACACTTCACTCCATTTGAATTACTGTATGGGAAAACAACTATCATTCCTATTGAGTTTGAGCATAAGTCTCTTAGGACTGTATTAGACTTAGGGATGGATATATCTAAGGAAAAAAATAATAGAATTATGCAGTTGAATAATTATGTAGAGATTGAAGAAAAGAATACGAAAATTGTTTCCTTAAAGAAAAAGGTGGACAATGTAGTTTCCTTAGTTTCTAAAATGTTAGAGTGTAGGACTCCTCCAAGATTCTATGCTCTATATTTTAAGGAGAGGAATATTTCTTTTAAATTGTCAAGGATCATTTTAGGTTTGAATCCTTCCATTGAGACTCCTCTTGAATTTTTTAGGCTTATCAGATTGCTCCTCCTGAAGTGAAAAATTTGTTGTGTGAACTCTATTTGCATAATTATGTCATGTCCCATGATCATGATTGGAATCCATTGTTGTATGTTGGGGATCTCCAATTAAGGGCATTTATGTCCTTGATACATAATGAAATTAGTTAGGGACAACAGTTCAAGACTTATAGGCAAATAGAATCCAACACTCCCTTGCCCATCAAGGTTGAATCTAGAAACCCTGGAGACATTTTTTGGGAATGGCATAGATTTCTTTACCAACCAAGCTATAGCAGAAGGATCCTACCTGTGAGAGAAGCAACTTTTAAAGAATATGAGAAGGTAGTAGAAACTATAGGGAAATTTCTAATAGGATATCTATCATAGAGGTGGAACAGTCTGATTGATGAGTTAAAACAAGTTCAACCTCACTCTCTGCAAAACTATGTTGCAGCAGGCAAAAAAGTTGATAAATATAAACAACTTGGAAGGGTGAAGGGGCAATTTTGGTTTCCATTAAATTTTCAGCCACCTACCCTATTATGGCATGTGCCAAATTTTAGGTATTATCAATCTGATATAGCCGTAGAAAGGAAAAGATGGAATAGGTTGGACAACAAGCAAGGGTTCTATTGGGACCCTAATTCAATCACTATAACAACTAATGTGGGACAATTGGCAGTTGTAGATTTCAGGGTATTGACTAAGCAAAGGAATAACTCTTCCTCTGCTCGAGGACCAACAAAACCTTAGGTTAGGGGGAGTGATGCGTCCAATTTATGGCTCGATTATGATAGAGTTTATTATCCATTTGTTGCTTTTGTCATAGACTTTGATATTTGGATGTTGACATTTTCATGTTATTTGCTCATAACCATAGACATTGGGCATAAGCTTATCTTTGTAACTTTTAAATGACATTAACATGTTGTGTGAACTATCTATGTTAATTTTCCATGTGGATTAATGAATGTTACTTTAAGATAGTTATTGATATGCAATTGTTGTGCATACTAATGTTGTCATGCAGATATAATTAGAGCCTACAAAATTGAGGAAGATTTTTCCAGCTGGTTGTTCGTTGTAAAGGTTAACAAGGTGATAATTCAGAGGTCAATGGAGGGAAGACTCTTAATGGAGGGAAATTGCTAGTTAAGGCAAACTGGCTTGATAAGATTCCACACATGAATAACCTCCTTTCCACTTTCTATGCTTTCCATAAAGTGGCATCCTCCTCATCTGTTGGAGTTGACCACCTTGCTAGGTAGTTAGTTAGTAGTTTCTCCTTCTATAAATAAGACTCAGATGCTCCTTCTCAAAAGGTTCATTGATTTGATGTTGTACTTGCATTCTTAGTTTTTTAATAATACAGTTATGTTGCTCTATTGTAATCATGCTTTCCAATGAATAAAATGAAGTTACATGTTTGTTGCATCTGATTTTGTCTTAAGGGATACTCATCCAAGGGGGCCCACTTAGTGAGAATTCCATCCTTTAGCTTAGTTATTAATTTTTTGTTTAGCAAATAGTTACAAATCTGGCAACTATCTGTTCTTTCAGCCACTAGAATTCCATTATGTGACTATTCCTGCAGCCAAAGAAGATAGAGTAGTTTCCTTTTTGTTTGCTCATATTTTAATTTATGTCATGCACTTTAGCTTAGTATAGTTGTTGGTTGATGTTTAGTACTTATGTTACTTCTTTCTAAGCAATTTACTTTCAACACTATGTCTTTCTTAGATGCAGGATCAATATGGCTACTATGGATTCCTAGTGCACATATCGTGCTTACCCATTTCAAGTCTATATCCCTGGGTTGACAATTAAATGAACCTTTATGATGATTAAGACAATTATCAAGATCAGATGTCCAATCTCTGAATCACAGCTTTAAGGGCTTAGTTGTTAAGTCATTATAGGAGGCCAACACTAATCACGAAGATAGTAGGTGTTATCTCCTTTTTGGTTCTAGCTACTAGTAGAACCTTCACCCTTATTTTGATCTTCATTTTGACCTCCATATGACTATCCACTGGGCTTTCCTCCATGGCCTTAACCTTTTTGTTTGTTCTCAAACCTTTTGTTCATCCATTCTTCAAACTTTAGAGAAAACTGATAAGCATCCTCAATGGTGGTCATTCTTACCAATGCTAATTCTTCCTATATGCTTGGCTTCAACCCCTTAATATAACAAGAAAATTTCTCTTTATTTTCCTTAGAATGTATTTTCTGAATTAGGACCTTGTGAAATATCTCTATGTATTATTTCACTATCCTTGTTCCTTGCCTCGAGCTCTGGATCTTCTTGAGTAGCTCCAATTCATAATCGACTAGAATAAATTGTTTCTTTAATTTTGAAACCATTCTATCCCATATATAAATTTTTTCTTTCCCTTTTCTTCCTCTATCTAACTGGACCTCTTTCCACCATATGCTAGCATGACCTTTCAATTTTTTCTTTGCAAACCTCACCTTGTGAGGATCTTCAATCTCCTCAAACTCAAAAAATTCCTCCATGTCATTGATCCAATCCATCAATTCTTCAGGATTCAGACTTCCACTAAAAGTTGAAACCTCCATTTTAGGTCTCTTCCCAATGCTTGAGATTGCTCACAACAATCTTCTTTCTCCAAGATCAATTAGATCCTGCTCTTCCTCTTTCATTTCCTCTTCTGTTTCATCTTCACTATCATCTTTGTCTCATTGCACATCACTTCTTTGAACCTCTTGCTAGAATATTTCTAATTTCCTTCTAAGAGATCTAATTTCATCTCTAGGTGGATCTCTTCCTTCACCACCTCAGCCTCTACCTTTGCCATGCTTCACAATTCTTGGAGGCATCTTGAACTCAACCCACACTCACAAGTCCTACTACAATTTCCTCACATTTGGTGCTCTGTTACTGGCTGAGGAACTCCTTCTTTGATACCTCTTGATGAGGGACAAGCCACTCAAAACCACACAAATCACAACAATAGATGCTAACAAAGAAGATGCGAGACAAAAGAAATAAAAAATCCACTTTCAATTATTTTTCAATTAATGAAATTACTGATTCAAAACTTATATGCTACGGCCTCATGGGTTTGATTCATTACAACAAAATTAACTTTGAAAAGAAAATATATTATTCAGAGCCATAATCTACACTATTTTAGCCACCTTCTATAAACCCCATTTAACCCTTTTTATTTTACCCAATAACCACCCTAGAATGTTCTAGAAAGTTCAACTTTCCCTTTCTTTTTTGTGCCAAAAGTCCCACCGTTTGCTATTTAGCCTAGGAATTTATTTTAATGAAAATCACTTTTTAGAGGGGAAACTTCATGGGGCCATAACTTTTGATCCAAGTGTCCCATTTTCTATTATTTCATATCGTTGGAAAACTCTCGAAGAGGTTGGTTCGTCAATGTTTTGAGTTGTTTCAAGGCCTCTAAAGTCTTCATTTCTGAAATTGAAGCTGGATTGGAGAAATTTCTCACGATGGAAACTTTAATATCTTCCAAACAATGCAAGGTATTGAGGTGATTCTTTCATGACCGTAAATATTTTTTAGTTCTTCTCCTTGGGGTGAATTTTTAGGTCCATACGAACTCGTTTAGACTGACTTACTAAAAATAGTAAGTTCTCATTTTTTTCTATTTTTGATACCCAGTTGTCTTACACCCCTTAAGTGCCATCATGGGACTCAAAACAACTAAAGAAAATAAAGAAAACAATTTTTTTTTGGGTGATGCAAGATTTAACTACATTGTTGGATGCTCCTGCATCAATTTCGAATTCATATCAATGCATAAGTTTATTACCTATAGACTTATCAAATACACCCATTTCATCACACATGCCCTAAGTTGCATCTTGAAGTGTTTTAACACATTATAGTTATTGTGAATGTAATGTTTCCCTGATGATATATGGATGTTTGGCTTCAAACTCAGTGAAATAAATGAAATACATCCCATTGGTTTAATATACATGCTACCCTAATATTGAAAATCTAGTTCTATATGTCATAATTTATCAAGTTTTTATTGTATCACTCAACTCCTTTGTATCTGAACCATATATTTTTGGCACCCTAATTCTTTCTAGCACTTCTAGGGTTTTTCACCTAAAAGGAGAAAGAAGAGCCAAAAGATCTAGCTAGGTTCACTCAAATTAGGAAATGTATGATGTTATTTAGACTAAATGGAATGATCTAAATGCAATTAAATGAACTATTTGAGAGATTATGAATGAAAAACCTAAGAACAATGCAATGTTGGAAAACACAATGAGATATGAAAACATGAATAAATAGGCATTTTCCTTGGTCAGAATATTCCAAATTCAAGGTTTAATTACCAACAAAGGGTTTGACCAAGGAAAACCCCCATTCACTAACAAACAAATTTTTCCCCTCTTGCATATTTGTGGTTGCAGATCTATGTTGAAGTCTTGAAGATCATTTGGAGTGCAAAGCTGTAAAAGTTGCAAAGTTGTCATCTTCACGGAAACTCATCTACAGGCCGGATTCAGAAGTTTCAAAACTGGAGATCGGAAAGGAAGAAGGTGCAAATGTTGGAACTCATGATCACATTCAAAGTTTTAAAAAATTCAAAATGGGACCAATATGCCACCTTGGGCGTCTTAGTCCTCCCAAGCATATTTCTTAGAGATTCCTTCAGATCGGGTTCTTACATCAGAAGACTCTGCATCTTCCCTGAAAAAGAACAACGTGATTAATATGCCATCATGGGAATATTAGTCCTCCATAGCACTTTTTGGTAGCTTCTTCACATTTCCAGAATCCTCACAACATCTCTAGACTTCCTAGGTACACACATCCTACCCCGTTGCTGCATAATTTCATTATTTGTACTCTTCATTTAGCTTGCATAACAAGGGTTTGTAGGTTGAATGTTTGTTTTCCTTTTCCAAGCATTTTCTTGGTGGTGAACCCCTTTAAAGCTGAAATAACCCCCTCCTAGGTCTTCCTCATTGTGAATTGACTCACCTTGTGAGGTTGTTAGTCAATCCAATTGGGACTCCTAGGACATTATTGAGTGATTTGTTGGAGAAAGAATGATATTCATATATCCATTTTTCAATCAATCAATTAATTTAGGCTAGAATTTTTGCATGTATTTGAAAAGGTATTATAAAAGATTAAATAAAATAAAAATCTCATGTTGGCTGGTATTTTTGTAAAATTCCTTCTCGAAGGAGATAGGATATTAAATACACATATTTAAATTATTATCCTAAATCCTATAACTAATTTCCAACCTCTAAGGAACATTTTATAAAGTTTTTTTTTTTAAATCTCAACATGTATATTGGCTAAGTGTTTGTCAAACCTTTCTAACCATTTTCTTTCATAAATAAATGGCTCAATTGAGAAGTTATTTCTTGCTGCAAGAAAATACACATAAAATGGAAACATATTTCACATAAATATTATTTTAATTGTTGATATATAAAAACAATATTAATCATGAAGAAATAGAAACATAGTTTCCTATTTTTATTGAATCTTTGTGATCTATAAAAATGTGATATGAATTCATGAGTAAATAGAAAAGTTAATGTTGGAGTTCAATTTCCTTTCTATGATCATTAAATTATAGGGAGACACCCCATGTGTTGTTAGTTGAGTATTCTACAATTATTTTGGCATGGTTTTTTTATATATTATTTCTTATGGATTATTTAAAATTTCTCACCACCTAATATGCATGATTTAGCTATGATATTTGATTGAAAAGATCCTTACACACGGAAGAAGAAAAACAAATTATTCGAATCTTATATTTGATATAGTTGATTTGTCGAGTGAAAACTAGTAAGACTTAACAAGTCATATAATTTTTTTTATCTTTACTTATGTTTTAGATTATAGAATAGACAAGATACTATAGTTTTGCGTTAACATTTGTATTTATTAATATTATAAATTAGTGGTAGAATCAGTGTAAAAATATTGTTATTTTATACTTTGATTAAATTTGATATGATTGTTTGATAGTAACTTGGATGCACATTCTAAATATTATAATCTATTTAAAATTTACACTATTGCCATTTCACCCAACTTGCTTTTCAAATCCATACTATTCAAACATAACTAGATATAAACATACACATATAAAAATAAAGATTTTTGAGGTTATATTTTAGATGACCATAAGTCTTATGTAGAATAATAATTCACCCATGACTCACTTGAAATTATTAAATGTAGAATAATACTCCACTTGGAATATAGGTTGATATGCATTTGTGTTGACATCTATATTTATAATCATTATAATTTTGTGGTGCAATTGTTATAAATATATTAATATTTTATACTTTTGATTACTGTGAGATAATTATTTAGTAATACTTTAGATGCCTATTTTTATTGTTATAGTCTAATATAAAATTGAAGTTATGTGATTCTATTTCATTCACTTTGAAAATGAATATTGTTGAATATCACTAAATACAAATTTATAAATGTACATTTTTTAAATTATATTTTAGATGATCAGAAGCATCATGTGGTCACAATTCATAGTGATTGATGTAAAATTTAAAAAGTATGGATAAAACAACACTTGTCATAATGAACCATATACACAACAGTATAATTACTTGAATAATATAAAGGTTAGTTGCATCGATAGGTGTACTATACAATGGTAGCAAGGGGGAGGAGTGGGATGCGTGTGAATAATCTTTTGTTAACTTTTTTAGGAAACTCCTAAAATGGCGACATACATTAAATAAATGATACATTGTAAATCTAGATAGTTAACTTTTAGTTTTTATATCTAATGGTCAATATTTAGTTGTGTTGTCTTGCCCTAGAAGGTATCCCTATTTTATGAGGGTGTTGTACTACGATGGTAGATGGTGATGTATTCAGAGAGTTTGATAACAGTCGTGTTGTCTCTGGATCTCTTAGTGGTGATACTTCTTTGAGAAGCTCAGTCTATAATTATATTGTAATATTTGTGATTTATGAATAATATATTGGGAAAATTTTAGAGTGTGGGGTTTTTATCCGAAAAGGGTTTTCTCCATGTAAATCACTATGTTGTGGTATGTATGATATTTATGTTTATTTTTATTTAAGTTTATGTAACTATTAAAGATCTACAAAAGTTTTGCATTATTCTCCTCTCAAGATTAGTGTAGGAACTTGTTCCGCTACCTTAGCTTCCTTACAAGTGGTATCAGAGCTTGAACACCTTTGGTTTCAATTGTAGGTTTTTAGGATTTTTCAACTAATCCAGATTTGAGTGGGACCTTGTGCAGAAGATACTTTGTGATCTTGCTGTAGGAATTTTCATATGGCAAGTCCATAAGGGAGAATAGAGGTGGATAATTTTTTTGTAAATAATTTTGAAATGTGAAGATGAAGATGGAGGATCTGTTGATAGATCGAGATCTGTGGGATGTTGTTGATGAGAATGTTTCAAGGCTTATAGATCCTACTCAGGCTACTCAATATGATGTTATGGATTAGACAAAATAATTATATTGTGATTGGTAAACTCTGTTTTAATTAATTTCTCTGAGGAGACCTTTGCATAGAAACTATGGAAAAAGCTCGGTGAGATGTATTAGGCCAAATCTTTAGTGAACAATATTTTTTTGATGAAGAAGTCATATTCCTTGAGAATGGAAGAGGGTGGAAAAATCACATAACACTTGGAAGCATTCAATATGTTGGTGGCTTAGTTGGCATCAATTGGTGTCAAAATGGATGAGGAAAAATCTCAGATCTTGTTTTGTTCTTTGCCTGATTCATGGGATTTTCTTGTTAGGGCTTGGGAGTACTTCTGTAATTTTGAAGGCTGAAGATGTGGTGGGTTATTTTCTTTCTAAAGAGATGAGGAAGAGGGCATCCATCATTTCCAAGGAGGCCCTAAATGTTTATGGAATACTTAAGGAAAAAGGCAAGAAAAATGAGAAGCATGAAAAATCCAAGTCCAGGGGGAGATCTAAATCTCCTGGAAAGTCCAAAGTTATTTGTTGGAATTGTGATAAGCCTAGACATATTTGTAAGGAATGCAAAGAAGAAAAGAAGAAGAAAAAGAATAAATTTGATTATGATTCTTATTCTGAGAAGAAAGATGACAATGCATTCATTATAGCTTTGGTAACTTGTGCAGATAATGATTCATGGTTAATTGACTCAGGTGCATCTTTCCATATGACATTCAATAGAGATTGGTTTTCTAAATATGAAGAATTTGATGGAGGTAAGGTGTACCTAGGTGATGATTCTCATTTAGACATTGTTGGTCGTGGTAAATTAGAAATCATATTTCCTAATGGTGGAATAAAAGGGATTAATGGTGTATTGCATATCCATGGATTAGAATGAAATTTGTTATTTATATGAAAACTAATAGATGTGGGCGTGTAGATAGTATTTTTTGATGCAGGATGCAAGATGGTTAGAGGTGCTATGGTGATTTCTAGAGGTGTCAGATATGGCACATTGTATTAGCTAGATGCATGTACTGTTGAGTGCAATAGTACTTCTGTGAAAAGCGAGTCTGTGGAAGAAGTGATGGTTTTACCTTCAGCAGATGGTCATATATTTTTGGTACCAATGGGTGCTCTTTCTTCTCAGAAAAAATTACCTACACAAAAAAATATGTTATGGCACCAGATACTTGGCCACATTGGAGAAAAAGGTCTAAGCAACTTGAAAAATAAAAACCTTGTTCAAGGTTTGTCTGATTGTAATCTCGAATTTTATTTTTGTGAGCATTGGATTTATGGGAAACAAAACTGTGTTCAGTTTTACTCAAGTTCTCCTAAATCTTTTCGTGCATTGGATCTTATTCATTCTTATGTGTTTGGTCCTGTAGATATTTCTTGAATTGGTAATTCCACCTATTATGTTTTATTTATTGATGATTATAGTAGGACATGGGTATATTTTCTAAAGATTAAATCTAAAATTTTTAGTTGATCTAAAAAAATTAAAGAAATGGTTGAGTTTCAGACTGGAAAGAAAATAAAATGTTTGACGACTGATAATGGCGGTGATTTTTTCTCTAATGATTTTGATAGATTCTATAAATATTGTGGTATTTGTAGACAGAAGACAAATCTGCATTCTCCACAATAGAATGGAATTGTAGAAAGAATGAATAGGACACTGATGGAGAAGGCTAAGAGTATGTTGAGTGGTGCTGGCCTAGAATAATGGTTTTGGGTTGAAGTTATTGCCACTTCCTGTTACTTGATTAACATGTCTCCTACATCAACTCTTATTGATAAGATGCCTATAGAGGCATGGTTGGGTCACAAGCCTTCATTAAGACAACTTAGAGTTTTTGGTTGCAAGGAATATGCACATGTGCCAAAGGAGAAGCGAACAAAGTTGGAGAACAAGGCTATAAAATGTATCTTCATCGAGTATAGTTCTGGTGTGAAAGGATACAAGCTCTGGGATCTTGTTGCACAAAAGGTAATAAAGTAGAAGTGTTATTTTTAGAGAAACTGAGCCTTCTTTTGTTACATTACAGCCAAAACAAAGTAAATAGGAAGATGTGATTCAATTTTCTTCTACACCTGAGAAAGTTGAATTCATGCCCAAGGATAGACAAGAAGTAGAGGAGAGCTCATCTAGCTCTAGATCTTCAGAAGATGAGGAAGAACCTCCAACTCAACTTGTTTGTAGGTCTACAAGGAATAGACAACCACCTAAAAGGTATACACTTGATGATTGAAGATGTATTTTTTCTTTGAATATTAACATGGATGAACCCAAATCTGTAGAAGAAGCATTAGGTATGAATGATGCAAAATCCTAGAAGATTGCTATGCAAGAAGAAATTGAATCTTTGAAAAAGAATAATACATGGTATCCGGTACCATTTCCTGAAGGAAAAAAACCTGTTGGTTGCAAATGGGTGTTCAAGAAAAATATTGGTTCAAATGGAGGTATTGAGAAGTACAAATAAAGTTTGGTTGCAAAAGGTTACTCTAAAGTTGAGGGTGTTGATTATAGTGAGATGTTCTCTCCTATTGTAAAAATGACATCCATTAGATTTTTTATTGTTGTTGTCGCTGCTTATGATTTAGAGGTTAAGAAAATGGATGTGAAAACTATTTTCCTTCATGGTGACTAAGAGGAGGATATTTGTATGACACAACGAGAGCACTATGTGGTGAAAGGTAAAAGTAAATTTTTCTGTAAATTGAAGAAATCTTTGTATGGCTTAAAATAGAGTCCTAGGATTTGGTACCAGAAATTTTATACATACATGTTGAGTTTGGGATTTGAGCATTCTAAATTAGATAATTAAGTTTATTATAAAACTGATGGTGATCATTTCTTGTTTATTACATTATATGTTGATGATATATTATTTATTGGGAAAGGGAAAAGTATGATTTTAGAACTAAAATCTCAACTTGTTGCTAAATTTTAAATGAAATACCTTGGTGCAGAGGCTCTAGACATGTTCTTGGGATGAAAATTAGAAGAGATACATTGAATAGAAAGCTATGGCTTGGCCAAAGTAAGTATGTAAATTCAATTTTATAGAGATTTAACATGTAGGATTGTAGAGCATTATGTGTTCCCCTTTCTATTGGAACAAAGTTATCTATTTCATATTGTCCAACATATCCATCAGAGATTGAAGACATGAGCAAAGTGCCTTACCAGAGTGCAATTGGAAGTTTTATGTATGCTACGGGTATGTGCAGGATCATGATGGACCAAAACGTGGCAATATGATGGGTATGTGTAGGGTATGTGATGACTTTTTTTTTACCAAAAATGATGAAATGAAAAGGGTTTTTAAAGAAGATTCTCATTTCCACCAATATAAATTATTCTTTACTTTGAATTTAATAAATAATTATTATTCATTTTCTATTTGAATTACTACTAAAGTCCTCATTGATAGGCTGATTGAAAAACATCTATAGCTTTCAAATGGTATTAGATTTTTGAATCCAAAACATCGTCACATTCTATGCTTCACATACTATAGGATTAAAAAAAAATGAATTTCATAAATTTTTAACCAAGTTAAGGTGGTCAGACATACAAGTTTTTATATTTTTTAAAAGTTATAAAAAAATCATATTTAATTATTTACGAGGAAAAAAATTATAAAAAATATGCATCACATCCGGACATGAGCCCTCTACTTATATCTAAAATATTATAAAAAATATTATCATTTTATTGTGGTTAGGGTGGTTAGACACCTACTTACTTTTCCCAAATTTAAGTACTACTACATTGAAATTTCAAATTTTCACCAAAAGATTTTTGTTTTAAAGAAAAAATCTAGTAGTTTAGAAACTACATTCAATTTGCTACAGATTCTATTGTTACATATTTTTGAAATAATATAGATAACTTATTCAAACTTCTACATCAAGTTTCCTAACTCTGATTTTTTAAAATTTTTTGCCACTTAAGGGCTTGTTTTTTCCATGACGATCCTACAAATACCCCTATAGTTTGTACTAGATGAGATATTTCCCAAGTAGTGGACTTCTTTCCAAATATATGTCTAATCCTAGTAGAGTTCATTGGGATACAGTTAAAAGAGTATTCAAATATTTGTGTGGTACCTCATATTATTCCTTGTGTTGTCATAGTAATTTAACTAAAGATGATATTTCCTTTGATATTCATGGTTATGTGGATTTAGACTGGGAAAGTGATATTGATAGCAGATGATCCACTAGTGCTCATGTGTTTATATTATTTAGTGGTGCAATCAATTAGATGAATAAGTGACAGGCTATGGTTGCTTTGTCCACTACTGAAGCAAAGTATATGGTAGCTACTCATGCTTGTAAAGAATCAATTTGGCTAAAGAGATTGTGTTCAGATATTAGAATAGGACAAGGTGCAGTGATAATTTATATTTACTCTTAGAGTGTGATATTTCTAGCCAAGAACTCGACATTTCATGCCAGGACCAACCACATTGATGTACAGTATCATTTTTTTCAAGAAATGGTTGAAGATGGCAAGGTGAAGCTAGTTAAGGTAGAGACTTTGATGAATTTTGTTGATTCTTTAACTAAGCCTATGAGCACAAAGAAGTTTAGATGGTGTTTAGATATTATGGGCCTTTTGGCCCCTAGAAATTAAGAGATAATGTTTACTCCCTCTAGTTTCTCTTGCAAGGTGTTTGACAAGTGGGAGATCTATTGGGAAAATGTGTATCAACCTTGCAATTATATAAAGGTTATTGTTGATAGGATATATATATATATATATATTTCCTAGCTAGACCGATAGGTGTAATATACAATGGAAAAAAGGGGGGGAGTGGGATGCATGTGAACAATTTTTTGTTATTTTTTTTAGGAAATTCCTAAAATGTTTGAAATACATTAAATAAATGATACATTGTAAATCTAGACCATTAATTATTAGGTTTTAGGTCTAATGGTGGATTTTTTTTGGTCTATCTTTCCCTATAAGGTAACCCTATTTTATGAAGGCATTGTACTACGATGGTAGATGGTGATGGATTTTGAGATTCTAATAGCAATCATTTTGTCTTTGGATCTCTAAGTGGCGATACTTTGTTGAGAACCTTGCTCTGCAAGTATATTATAATCTTTATGATTTCTTAATAATATATTGGGCAGCTTTTGGAGTGTGGGGTTTTTCTCTCGAAAGGGATTTCTCACATAAATCATTGTGTTATGGTATGCATGATATTTGTGTTTATTTTTGTTTAAGTTTTTGTAACTATTAAATATCTGCAAAAGTTTTGCATTATTCTCCTCTCAAGATTAGTGTAGGAAGTTGTTCCACTACCTTAGCTTCCTTACACATGCCCAACCTAGAAAAATTCTTTGAAAATACATTGAAAAATATTAAATTGTCAACAAAAATAAAAATGAATACCACTCCCAAGAAAATTTCCAAGAATAATTTAGATTTTCAGTCCTAGAAAATAGGTGCAATCTTGGAAAAAGCAATAGTCAACACAACATGGTTGCCTATATCTTTCCATGCTACAGTTGAGCAACCCTAATGAGTTGCCTTAACATATAAATCCCTAAATATCCATGCCCAAATTTCTTTTTGTATTTTTATTAATTTAACAATTTTAAAATTGCCTCCTAAACTATCTCCCACACAAATATTTTACAACAATATAATAAGTTCCAATATTTAATACATTATTTGGCCTAATATTGCAATTTATTTATCAAAAACCATTTTACCCAAACCAAAAAACTAAAAATACTCTTTTTAGTTGATGCAAGATTGTCATTTATTGTGGATGCTCATATATCATGAATCTACATTTGAATGAGTTGACTATATATTCCTAAGTTACGTGGATACCCTTAAAAAAAATTAGACCCTTGTCATAATTTTTTGATAGCTCTATAATTTATTTTATTTAATCATTTTCTATTAATAATGTGTTAGTGAAATAAATTTATGTTGTAGATGGATTAAATTAGAGTATTATAATTTTTGAATCTAGTTAATGTTTTGTGTAAAACAATAATATATTTAATTAAAATAATGAGAGAATGAAGCCAAGAATGAGTGAGAATGGAAACAAAAAATGAAAATGAAATGCAAGAAAATAAAAGATAATTAATTTATCAAAATAAGGTACATATATAAGAATTTAAGTGATTTGAACTCTACAAATGATGGAGGGAAAAGTTTCATTCCAATTTGTAACTACCTAACAAATAATTTCCTCTCCAAATACCTATGCCAACTAAGTAGTGATTAACCCATAGTTTATTTGGCATAAATGATGGTAAATAATTTATACCAACACACCCCCTCGCTAAGCACATATTAGGTGGGAACAAAATATTCGGTTTATCCAAGTACAATGCAACTCTCACAAAGTGAGGAAAACCCTGAATAAAACCACCCCTTAATAAGGATAAAAATATCTTGACTAAAATACTAGAAGAACAAGAAAATACATGTGAGGAACAAGTACACCTCATAAGAGAGAAGAAGAATAACCATGCAAAACCCTCAATATAAAATATCAAGTGCTTGGATAGATCACAGAACCATGTACAAACTCAAAGACTATATTATTACTCGCACACTCAACAAACTTGAAGCGGTTTCCTTAAATACTATTCTAGGTTGATAGAATAGATTGGAATGTTGGCTAGGATAAAAAATTAGCATGTTTAGTGTAAAGCAATTCAGCCAATAGAAATACTTAACAATCACAACCATGTTAGCTTGTGTAGCTCAAATTTATAACTAGAAGCTTAAGTGGTAATAAGAATTCAGAAAAGCAGAGTTAGGTAACTTGACATAAAAAATTGAATAGGTTATTAATATAATTTGAAAAATGTGTAAGAAGAGAATCTATATAAAATTGAATATAGTTTCTAAGATACTAGACCTTTTCAAAAAAAAGTAAATCTATTTGGTGAAAATTTGAAATTTCAATGCACTAATACTAAATTTTAGGAAAAAAAAAAAAAGTAGGTGTATGTTTCACCAACCTAAGTATAAGAAAAAATAATACATTTTTTTAAAACTTTCAATATAAGTAGAGGACACATGCCAAAATGTGCCACATTTTTTTGTAATTGTTTTGCAAGTAAATAATTAGTTATGATTTTTTTACTAGAACTTTTTAAAAATATTAAAACTTGTCTGTTTGACCATCATAACTTGGTCAAAACAAAATTGAATTCATTTTTCTTCATTTTTATCCTATAGTATGGGAAGCATAGAATGTGTTCCATCTTTTGGATTCAAAAATTATGATTTTTTTTTAGAATTATAGATGTTTTTCAATCAACATACCAATCAAGACTTTAGTCATAATGGATGTAGAAAATCAATACTATTTATTTAATAAATAAAAAATATGGCATATCTTATATTGGTGGAAAGCTAACAATTTTATCAAAAAAACCTTTTCATTTCTAAAACCTCAGAAATAGGGTTCCACCTTTTAGGAGATGGAACTTGGGTTTAGGATCTATTTCACTTAGTTCATTCAAGGATACCTTAGAGAGCTCAATCCATTGATAGAATGAGGGAAAGAGATCTGCAATAAGGTGTCTTAGTGTGTGATTAAAGGTATAAAGGGGGTTCACCACCAAGCTAGGGCTTTGAAAGACAAGAAATGTAAATGAGACGTAAGACTTAAACAAATGACCTAGAAATGAGCTCCACACACAACAATAAACTGAGAAAATACAAAGGTGCACCTGGAAAGATGAATGTGCTCAGAACAAGATCTAAAATCTTGAAAATATTATTTTCAAAGCATATTGGGAATCATACGCCAGGCTGGGGGATTTAGTTCCAATTTAGGGTTTTTGGGCAGAAACTAGAATCTAGAAGTGGCGTATTAGTCTCATTTTTCTTTTTTGGAAAGTTAAGATCAGAATTTGTTCTCCTATCTTTGCTCTGCCTTCTAAACCTAATTTTTGGATCTGAACATATTACAAGACCCACAAAATAAAATATTGTGATAGTTTGCTTATGGGGGGTTTTCCTTGGTCAAAGCCCTAGTTTGGTAATTAAACCTTGGTAAAAATGATAGATATTGAAAGTAAATGTGACTGAAAGCCCTAATCTTAAGTGCATATAATATTAGGACATCTAAAATACAATGAAACCTTATTCTAATGTGCTAGACTAAGATGCATAAGTGAAGCATAAAGATGATGACTCACTTTTGGGGATCTCTAATCACCCTAATAAGTCATAATAATGTATATACATTCCTTTTGGCTGAAAATAAAATGATAATGGAGGATGGAATCACTTAGGAAACAAGTAATTAGGCTTGGCTTGATGGCTAGTTGCATCTCCCCAACTTAGGATCCATCATGATTCGCTATAGACAACCATCATCAATCCTTGACAATGATATATCTTGAATGAAAGTGAGCTTGAAGACCCACAAAAACACTATAATGTTGCTCCAAGACATCAAATTTCCTTGCTAATTTCTCTTGAATGCTCTTGTGAAAGTATTCCTAAGTTCTTATGAATGCTTATATCTTGAATTACTTTTCTAGATGAAAATAATGATTTGAAACCCTTTTTATATAGGAACTTCATCTAATTTATCATTTATTAGATCCCAAATGTCAACATCAACCAAAAATTTGAATTGAAAACCTTAATTTCCCACTCAAACCCTAAAAAGGGGCCACACAGGACTCATACACTACTTGTGGCATATGGGTCCTGTTGATGTTTCAAATTGACCCACAACATGTGGGTAAGATAAAAGTGAAAGTATCTCACCTCTCCTGAAAGAGACAATCAATAATCAAACTAATCACCTCCCAAGGTCTTTGATGTTGGTTCACAATGTTGTTTAACGAAGTGGTCAATATGGTTGTAATGTTCAAGGGGCCTGCTGGTTTTGAGCTTTTGGATTGTTGCAAGATCAAACATCTATCTAAACCTACTTTAACCAGGGGTTTTAAGGAAATAGAAAAGGATAGATCAAGGTTTTTTTTTAAACTAAAAAGAATGTTGATTCATTCAACTAATCAAACTTGTTACCTTCCAAGGAATTCCTAAACTAGAACTGCAAAATAAAATTAACCTGTAATTGATACATAGTTTCATTCATTCATAGTGCAAACTTTAATAGTAGATTGAAAATCATCATTCAAACAAAACATAAGATAAAATTTCATTCCTTGAAATCTTTTCAAATCAAATGATTAACCCAAAATGAATACTGGATTCTAGAGCATAATATAAAGAAGGTTTAAATTTGGCTGCTCCTACTGTCAATGAAATAGATAATCAACATTTACAAATTTGGCAAGATCACCAGTGTACATAAAACCATGTCTTCAAATTATCTCCACCTATGCTAAGAAAATCTGGAAGATACATCACCTCTTCCTGTTGAACTGCAAAAAAATGTCTAACTTGCTTAAGGAAAACCCTAACTTTCTTTTTTTCTATCCCATCCTCTACCTTTTGAATCCTTCTTTTACCTTCTTCTAACTCGTCTAACTCTTCTAAAACTTTATAACTTGTCTAACCCTAGAGAGATAGCAATAAAAGATCCTCTACAAAAGAGGTGAAATGCCATATTTATAAAATGTGTTAGATGCGTCGGCCCAGTTTAGGGTTTACAAAATAAGTCAGTTATAGAACACGTCGGCCCCAGAATATTTTGAAACAAATTCAAATTTGCATTAAATGTAAGGGCACCGACTAGACGACCTAGGATCTACCACATAGCTTGGACCAAAATGCGTGAAGAAGAGGCAAAGTGAAATGATGAGGAAGCACGACCTTCGATGCAACTTTGCATTAACTGCTTCCCCCACGTCACCCATACCTTGCTCCATTTTGGCCTTCATCACCAAGAACATCCTCTACAAGCTATCTGCAAGTGCCATAGGCGAAACCCTAGATTTTAACCATGAACGCACAGGGCAAGCCATGAAATGCCCGAACATACAAGAATTTGAACTCTAAGGAAGACCATAATGTTTTAAAGCACAACAAGATTGAACATCTCAACTTAGGAGAATGCAAATGATAAAGCAAAATGGAAAAAAGTTCCAAAAATTGACCAAACTCGGAAACCCGATGGCAAGGCAGAAATTTAGAAAAATCTGACCCAGGCAGAATTCCGAGAAGGCTAGAAATCTCCAAACTCAGTGCAAAATAGGACAAGTCAGACTCATAACGTGATCTGGGAAAATCTAGATGAGGTGGAAAATCCCAAATTGGCTCAAAAACCCGAACAATAGCATACAACCAGAGTTTGAAAGAAATTCGGGAAAATTCGGCCAGACCGGAAAATCCCGAACTAGGGTAAAAACCCAAACTTCGCCCAAAACATAAGATTTTCAAAATTTAACTTGGGAAAAACACTTGGGCAATCAAGATAAACATATTAAGCACATGCCAAGGCAAAGCAAAAAAAAAAAACAAAATCAAAGGGCGCAAAACACAAAGAGTGAAAAAAAGAGGGTCCCATTTTAATCAAATTTAAAATGGGGTGGTTATGCAAGGCATAACAATTGGGACTTGGCTAGGAAAATGGTTTAACCATTTTCAGGAAACTAGGGATTCAATTATCCAGAACTCTTGGTTTATGGACATCACAATTCCAGCTAGGTCAGTCTTAGTAAACAAGGTTGAGCTAGAATCTCAAATGTAAATCAACACGAGCTACCCCTAAATCTATGTGTGTGCTTGATGGTGCATCACCCTTTTACAAAGCTTTTCTCATCTTTTGAACAATCATGCGCAAGATTTGAACTACATGAGTTGATTCCCTTTAACTGTTGTGCAATGATATCCTGGGCATTGCTCCGCTTCCAGTCAAGCATTCATAGCTCCGACGGAGATACCTCTAGTTTTCTCACAGCATTGCTCTACTGCCAGTCGGGTGTCCATAGCCCCGGTAGAGATACTGGAATCACCCATTCAATATTGAGTTCTCTTTTCTTAAATAGTTCTCTTTTCTCTTTTTTTTTTCTTGAAGTTCCTTCATTCAATTCCTTCTCAATATGTTAGATGTCCAACATCTGTACTGGGTTGAAACTATCATGGACCTCATAACAACACCTAGGGAATTGTATTTTTCACTCAAATCTTGCAACACCATCATCCTTAGACAAATATACCATTACAAAAGGAGATGTTTATGATGATTTGTGACAAATTCAATCGCAGTTAGTGAAGATTGCTTACTTTACACCTTGTTCTCAATGAATTTCCACAACTCTCATTGACAATGGACATAAAACAATGAATTTAGAACAAAATCATCCAATAAGAAAACCTAAAAATATCTAAACCAACTTCTCTCCTAGTAACCAAAGTATACTTCAGATAACAACCCCCCTTACTCAATTGGATAAAATGAAGGGCCCCACAAAAAAGGAAAAAACAAAATGAACAAAAAAAAAATTAGTTACATATATACAACCCAACAAAATACCAAACCTTTTACGACCCAAAATAATGTTTGAGAAACTGTCCATTGACAGGCAAAGGAATAGGTTCTCCTGTTAAATTACTTAGTCAGAAAGCATTTTCTCTTAGGATTTCAGCAATTTGATAGGGACCCAACCAAAGCTTATCAAACTTCTGGTGGTCACCCTTCTTTTCATTGGCTTTATCCCACAGTAAGACAAGGTCTGATATCCTAAAAGCCTTGATTTTGGCTCTTTTGTCAAACCAACGTTTGACAATAGCCTGGTGCCTAAAGAATTGTTGCAAATCAACATCTCTCTACTCTTCTAATTTCAACAAGCCAACTAACCTTACTTCATTCCTATCATCACTAGAGTAAAATTCTTGCATAAATTTTAGCACAGGTATTTGCAAGTGAATAGGGAACACAGGCTCTTGGCCATACACTAGCTTAAATGGTGAAGTCTTCAACGCAGACTTGACCCTAGTCCTATCTGCCCATAACGTAAATCTTAACTGGGTGTGCCAGTCTCTAGGATTGTTCTCTAACAATTTTTTAATTACTCCTAGGAGATTCTTATTAGTTGACTCTGCAACTCCATTTCCTTGCGGATAATAGTTTGAAGAATACTTTAAAATAATCTTATGATCATAAGCCCATGAAATGAACTCGGTAGAAGAAAAGGTAGGGTCATTGTCACATACCAGTGCAAAGGGTACTCCAAACCTGGTTGTGATGCATTCGGTGAGGAGCTTAATTACTACCTCTGTTGTGCTATTCTTGAAAGGTATAGCTTTTGTCCATCTCGTGCAATAATCTGTGGCAGTCAAAATGAATTTATGTCCTACAGAAGAATTTGGGTTAATTACCCCAATAAAATCAAGTGCCCATATGGCAAATGGCCTTACCTCATAAACAAGCTACAATGGCATGGCTGGATGACGCTCTCTTGATGCAGAAATTTGACATATATGAAATGTCCTTACATGTTGGTGGACATCCTTAAACACACATGGCCAATAATAACCAAATCTAAGAATCTGATGTGCTAAAGAATCTACAGAACCATGAATTGTGCCATGTTTCCCATGAAATTCAACAATTGCGTGCTTAGCTTCTTGTTGATCAAGGCATCATAGATAAACCCCCTCAAAATTCTTTCTATATAACAATCCTCCTTTGAGCATATAATGGGAGCTTTTCATTTTTAGTGCTCTCCTCAGAGTTGTATTCATTCCCTCTAGGCACCGATTATTGAACATGAAATAAATGATATCGACATTCCAAGAGTCATTAGAAAAGGACTATATTGTGTACTGCTGACAAATATTGTTCTTTCCAGCATTCACCATTGCTTTAGACAGGCCTTGACCTCAAACAAGTTTCATAGGGTGAATCTCTAGATCAAACTCCTATAAAATAGCCATCCATTTCCCCCTTCATTCTCCCAACTTGCTTTGCATAAGTAGAGACTTCACAGCAGAATCAGGAACCACAATAATGATCTGACTTCGAAGGATATAATGCCTGAACTTCTTGACGGATCTAACCAACGCAAAAGCTTGTTTCTTAAGATGTGGGTACTTGACTTTAGCATTCTTAAATGGAGAGCTCATGAAGGTGATTGGCCTTTCATCCCCCTCCTCTCTTCGTTTTGTTAGGACAGCTGCACATGAGTGTTTAGAAGCAAAAGAATAAATATAAATTGGGTTCAAGTATTCAGGACTGGTGAGGAATGGCGCCTCCAAAATGGATTACTTAACCTAAGAAAAATCAACCTTTGCCTCATTACTCCATTCTATTCTAGCATCTTTCTTCATCATTTCATTCAAAGGTTTAACAATTTCTGCAAATCCTGTAATAAACTTGCTCACAAAGTTGATCTTTCTGAAGAAAGATCCCATCTCCTTCTTAGTTCCTGGCATGGTTAACTTCATAATAGACTCAACTCGGTCTAGATCCATCGATATCCCTCTTTCTGAGATTATGTGTCCCAAAATTTTCCCTTTAGAAACCCCAAACACACACTTTTTTAGGATTCAAAGAAACACCATATTGGATACATCTTTCAAGAACTTTAGCCAAGTTTGTAGCATCGTTTAGTCTATCTTTAGAGAATACTATCAGGGCATCCATATAAATGATGATGCACTTACCAATCAAATCTTTGAACGCTACGTCCATTGCACGCTGAAAGGTTTCCCCAACGTTTATCAAACCAAATGGCATCCTCTTGTAGGAAAATGTTCCCCACTTAGTAGTGAAGGCTTTCTTCATTCTATCTTTATAATTAATGATCACTTGATTGTACCCAGAATAACCATCCAAGAACGACATCATTTGGGACCCATTGATAGTTTGCAAGACTTCGTCCAGAGAAGGGAGTGGGTAGTTGTCTTTTTCCGAAGCTCTATTGAGATTCCTAAAATCTACACATACCCTGATCTCCCCATTCTTTTTATGAACTGGAACCAAGTTAGCCACCCATGTTGAATGTCGTACAAGGAAGATTATTCTTGTAGAAACCAATTTTTGAACTTCCTTAAAGATCAGTGGTTCAATCAGGGCGTTGACATGATGTTGTTTCTGCCGAAATGGTCTGGCTTCAGGCTTCAAAGGAATAGTATGAGTTATCACAAAAGTATCAAATGTTTTTAGATCTTCATACCCCCAAGCTATTGTAGCAATATTTTTCTTCAATGCCCTTAATATATCTTCTCTAATTGCTTCAGGGTAGGCTTTCCCTATGTAAACATTCCTTTAAGGGCCAGTCAGCTAAGTTAATAGTTTCATATTCACCTCCCTTATCTTCGGTTGATACCTTGTCCCGAGCCCTTGGATATGAATCAAAAATTATTTCTAAGGCCACCATTCCCTTGGGAATGCTATTACTTTTTAAATTGAGGACACCTTTTGTATCGCAGTCTTCGGGGTTCCATTCTCCTTGATCCCTATCAGACTCATCGATGATTTGTCCTTCAAAAACATCCGAGCTTGCTAGCAAGAATATGTCAATCATCATCGAAGACTTGAAAGTTCCTGACATTATCAGGGACAGCTAGGGTGGATATCAATTCTACTGAGAATCTCTTGAGCTTGGAGCCTTGCATGGGCTCCAGGGTACTTGCAACAACAACTAATGAATCAACTATTTGATTCTCCTCTCTAGGGATTAAACTAATCCTAAAAGCATCAAAGTCTTCAATCAGGTTCCACACCCGATTTCTATAAGCTGCCAACTTTTTATTGTGACATGTGTACTGGTTGTGTACTTGCTTGATAATCACTTCTGAATCTCCTTTAACCATCAAGGAAATAACTTTCTTTTGATGTATGAACATCAGTCCCCAAGCTAATGCTTCATATTCTGCTATATTGTTAGTGCATCCAAATCGTAACTTGTAAGAAGCAAAAAATGTTTCCCCTCTTGGGTTGGTTAACTCAATTCCAGAACCACACCCTATTTTAGTTTTGAATCCATCAAATGTGAGGGTCCATAGCTGATTATGAGTTGGGGTTGATCTCTTTGAGCCTATTGTGGGTGCTTGGATAAGATGAACCATAGGTGGGGCCACCTAATCTTTTGCATCAAATATTGGGAATGGGTATTCAATAGGTTCATCAGGTGCAATATCCAATTCCCGCTCAGATATATCATGTAATCCTAGGATATATTTCTGATAGTTATTTGTATCCTTGATTAACCCTTTGGGTTTTGGTATACTTGTGAGTGTAGGGGTATCAAACAAACCCTAAGGTTGTTCAACATAACTATGTTGGGCCGGTATTATGACCGAGGTAAGTTCAGTTTGAGGAGGGACTTCCTCTGAAGGTATATTATCCCTGGTTAACATTATTGCATTTTTGGCTTCAAATGAGAAGTGATCTTAAATGGTCTCAAGGTGACTTGGGCTAGTTTCTTCAGTTTGGAAAACATGATTTAGAACACTGATGCAAGGTTGGCATGTCAATTCTGAATGATTTTAGTAGTGCACCCTGCACCAATTTGGGAGTAGAAGACTCCACAAATTGATATCTTCCCCTAAGACTAGCTGATCCTGTTGTGGCTTCCTGATCAATACCTACTAGTTTACACTAACTGCGAGATCGAAATTGTTACCGATGAATCAATAGAATCGAACCGAAGAGCCGAATTTCTCTCTTATAAAACCGCCATCTCGCCTAAAATGTTTTACCTCAATATTACATCTAAAGGATGATATAATGAGTAAGAGGTTCACTCAATCCCAATTTGTGTGGTGTGGCCTCCCCATGGTGTTTTCACATGTAAAAGTCGAGAGATATCCCCCATACTCTTCATTAGACTTCGCTCAAAGATGTACCGTATACCTGTATAGAATGTCTACCACCGACATCCATATTGGTTTGAAATCCTAGGTCAAAACCTACTGCACACGTATATTTCTCAATTGTCCAATCATACAACCTCCTGCTTTATCAAGTTGATGACCTTTCTTATTTTTTTTTGGATAGATTCAATCCCACTCTCTACATACAAAAATGCATAACATTACTAGGAAGCCCTAAACTAGCAGGAAAATTAAAGTGTATTCTTCCCAAAAATTCTCAAACTTAAAAGAAATGGTGGGGTCCCTACCTTGTTTCTGAACAAGGCTACGTTCATGTCCGTAGCAGGTGCCACCTTGGTTCTCCCTTTTGATTTATCAACTTCTTCCAAAGCTTTCAGCACTATATCTCGCTGGGAAGGGCACCATTTAAGGATGTCAAAGTATGATAAGGAGTATCAAGTCACATCTCAGAATGTAATATCAAAATTATGTTATAACTTGCATTATATTTTTAAAAACACCGTATGAACTACCTTTCTAGGGAAGTCGTGGACCCTAGGGGAGGGCTGTTATCAAAGACTGACCGGAGGCACCATGTGGTTAGTGGTGTTGGATGCAGTGAATGGACCTCATTCGGGTTTCTAAGAAGTCCCTGTCCGGAAAGGCTTGGGTATCATACACATCTTCCTCTGGTCCATTCTCATTCTGCATTGGGAATGAAGGTTCTTTTTCAAAGAGGTCATAAGCCATTGTTGTATCCACTAAGCCACCTCCTTTGTTTGAATTCCCTTGGAACATTTGGGCATCATCTTCACAACCTTCTCCATTTCAGGACAGGTGAGTTGCAGCCACCAGTTTGCAGCCACATTTGCAGTATGTGGCCTGTCCTCATTAGCTTGATAATTGTGAGAAACCCCACCATTATTTGGCCCTGTGTTCCATTTTCTGTTGTTATTAGGCCTTTGGTTATATCCTCTATTCTGATTTTGATAGACTTGGCTAGGGAAGTTTTGGCCTTGAGAATTTCTCTAGCTATGATTGTTGTTGTTCTGATAACTACCCTGATTATTGTTATTCTGGTTAGGGTAATTACCTTGATTAGAATAATTACCTTGGTTCTAAGAGGGGTTCAGTTTAAACTGAGCCATGTCATTTGTGACTTGAGACAAAGTTTTCTTTAGGGTCTCCACCTCGTTTGTGAATTGAACTATCCTTTCACTCTCAACATTCTTAGTAACAGGTGGCTGACCGACAGGATTTGGTATTCCAGCTTGATTATGATGACCATGTGGACTGTGATGAGCCTGTGATTGTCGAGAGAAATCAGTAGCTCCATTGGCAAAGAATGGAACAGGAGATTGAGTGTGCAACTCAGACATGGGTCCATAATGGGAAGGAGACATCCCTAGGACAATATTGAATAAAGGGGTTGGATTAGGCATCTGATACCCCATAGATGGAAAACCTCATCCCAAGTTCCCTTGTTGAGAGCTAGTTTGTTGTTACAGCTTGATGGCTAGATGATAAACTTTAGACAGAGAATCAATATCTGTCGGTTGATAAGTCCTTTGTAGGAACAAGCCAAGGAAAGGGTCTATAACTCTAAAATATTCCTGAATGGCACTATTCTCAACAACTAGATAGGCGTCCTGCAATCTCACGTCTCCTGAAAGAGATAATCAGTAATCAAACTAATCACCTCCCAAGGTCTTTGATGTTGGTTCACAACATTGTTGTTTCACGAAGTGGTCAATATGGTTGTAATGTTCAAGGGGCCTACTGGTTTTGAGCTTCTGGATTGTTGCAAGATCAAACATCTATCTAAACCTACTTTAACCAGAGGTTTTCAAGAAATAGAAAAGGATAGATCAAGGGTTTTTTTTTTAAACTAAAAAGAATGTTGATTCATTCAACTAATCAGACTTGTTACCTTCCAAGGAATTCCTAAACCAGAACTGCAGAATAAAATTAACCTATAATTGATACAAAGTTTCATTCATTCACAGTGAAAACTTTAACAGTAGATTGCAAATCATCATTCAAACAAAACATAAGATAAAATTTCATTCCTTGAAAGCTTTTCAAATCAAATGATTAACCCAAAATGAATACCATTCTAGAGCATAATATAAAGAAGGTTTAAATATGGTTGCTCCTACTATCAATGAAATAGATAAGCAACTTTTACAAATCTGGCAAGATCACTAGTGTATAGAAAACCATGTCTTCAAATTATCTCCACCTATGCTAAGAAAATATGGAAGATACATCACCTCTTCCTGCTGAACTGCAAAAAAATGTCTAACTTGCTTAAGGAAAACCCTAACTTGCTTTTTCGCTATCCCATACTCTACCTTCTGAATCCTTCTTTAACATTCTTCTAACTCGTCTAACTCTTCTAAGACTTTATAACTTGTCTAACCCTAGAGAGATAGCAACAAAAGATCCTCTACAAAAGAGGTGAAATGCCATATTTATAAAATGTGTCAGATGCGTCAGACCAGTTTAGGGTTTACAAAATAAGTTAGTTACAGAACACATCGGCCCTAGAAGAGTTTGAAACAAAGTGAAACGGGCATTAAATGCAAGGGCACTGACTAGACGACCCAGGATCTGCCACATAGCTCAGACCAAAATGCGTGAAGAAGAGGCGAAGTGAAACGATGAGGAAGCATGACCTTCGATGCAACTTTTCATTAATTTCTTCCCCAACGTCACCCATACCTTGCTCCATTCTAGCCTTTGTCACCAAGAACGTCCTCTGCAAGCTGTTCGCAAGTGCCATAGGTGAAACCCTAGATTTTAACCATGAACGCACAGGGCAAGCCACAAAATGCCCAAACACACAAGAATTCACACTCTAAGCAAGACCATAACATTTTAAAGCACAACAAGATTGAACATCTCAACTTAGGAGAACACAAATGATAAAGCAAAATGGAAAAAAGTTCCAAAAATTGACAAAACTCGAAAACCCGATGGCAAGGCAGAAATTCAAAAAAATCTGACCTAGGTGGAATTCTGCGAAGGCCAGAAATCTCTAAACTCAGTGCAAAATAGGACGATCCGGACTCATAACACTATCTGGGAAAATCTGAACAGGGCGGAAAATCTCGAACTGGCTCAAAATCTCGAACAACAGCATACAACAAGAGTTTGAAAGAAATCCAGGAAAATCCGGCTAGACCGAAAAATCTTGAACTAGGGTAAATACCCAAAATTTGCCCAAAACATAAGATTTTCAAAATTTAACTTGGGAAAAACACTTGGGCAAGCAAGATACACATATTAAGCACATGCCAAGGAAAAGCAAAAAACCAAAATCGAAGGGGGAAAAACACAAAGAGTGAAAGCAAAAGAGGGTCCCATTTTAATCAAATTTAAAATGGGGTGGTTATGCAAGGCATAACAGGTCCCACCTAGGGGGACTCATACACCCAAGGTGGTGTATGAGTACCCTAGCTTTCCAGGGTGAAAAAATGTCGGGTTGTTAGAAAATTGAATGCCTTTGTTGATTTTGTTGGGATTTTAGTTGAAATAAGCCCTGAGATCCAAAATAAAGGGTCTTAGGGGCCTATTATTGATGATTTAAAGTGTCAAGAATGTAGGGGTACTAAAATAGGTCCAAATAAAGTGTGAAATTGTACCATCTCAAAGAAGAGCGTACAATTTTTCTACACTACATTTAGCCGCCACTTTAGCGCCCATATGACTCTATGTGCATATGCAAGCTAAAGGAATTCAAACAGTAAACTTCATTTCATAAAAGGATACTCATATGGATTCATTTGTGTGCATGGGAGAATTAAGCCCCCATTGTAGCTATCTGCAAAACCACAATGTTAGGAACTACATCCTGCAAAACCAATTCATTAGTCATTCTAAAATTCCTCTTATCTAACTTTTTCACGAAATCAAATTCGAGGGTACATGTATGCCCCCCCTTGATTATGCTTGCTTTATGGAGGTGGAATCAAGGTAGAAGTCTAGCTATATCAAATTACGTGTCATATCATAGGGTATTTCCATGTACCATACCACATAATGATAGACCTTTTATGAGAACGAGAGCAGAATCATGAATCTAAAACAACAAACGACATAAAAAAATAGAGCTCTCTAGCCCCCAATATGCGAGTTAGAATGAAAAAAAACTTTTAACCCTAATATGAAAATGGCCTAATTTAAACATATATGAGTAAAAAGTGAAGTAATTTGTAATCATTTTTTCTTTCACCTTGTTGTAGTTTTATTTTGGTGGAGAGTGAGAGATAATACCGAGCATTCGAGTGTATGCGCCTCCAAGAATTGATAGCCTACATGAGGAGGTAGCAAGAGGTGACCTTAAGCATCCTATGAATGGTTTTTTCTCTACCTTTTCTTTTTTTTTCATGCATTTATTTTATGTTTTTATATAAATTTCAAGATAGATTTAGAACCTTGGAAGAAAAAGTTGCAAAGCGTCCCTTTTTTTCAAAAAGTGTCCCACTTTTTTGCGAAGTGTCCTAGAAAGGGAATAAAGTGTCTAGGACCCTTAGAAAAGTGCCCTAAAGAAATTTTAGCACATTTTTTGACTATTGATGTATAGATGTAAGGTTTTAGAATTCTCATAGGTGATATTTTTGCTTTTTTGTTAGACTCCTATACGATCACAACAGTGTCTCAGTGGCAAAGTATTATGTCACTTACAAGACCTCGTCATGACACTATCAGTGGAGGATACACAAACCTTGCTAGCCACTAGGTTATATTGGGTGTATCTCATTCCACCAATGAGACACCATGATGTCATGTTAATGGCATTAGTAGAGAGATGGGATGTAGACACCTACACCTTTCAGCTCCCAACCAACGACATGATGATCACTCTAGAGGATGTACATCACATCCTTCAAGTTTCTATTCGAGGTGAAAGATTCCATTTCATAGACGACTGTATATATAGGTAGATGGGAGAAAATATAGGGTATTGCCTTGGAGGAATAGTTCAAGATGAGATCATGGGGCCATGTATTGAGATATAGTCGCTACTTTGTGGATGACCACCGGTTTTGAGATGGATCATGATACTCACTATAGCACTAGTACTAGTCCCAGATGGCTAGGGAGCACACCTAGATGGAGGCCTAGTTCATATGATATGGGAGAGGGAGCATCAACAGACCATCTATGCATGGGGTCATAGCATGCTTGCACGTCTGTATTATGATCTTGGATGGTTTGTGTATAATGAGTTTGAGAGCATGGTACATTGTACAATTCTACAGGTTTGGTACCTAGAGCATATCAAATGCACCAGGCTAATATTATTTTCATCTATATACACCTTGGGATATCCATGTTCCTTTAGTTATCCACTAAGGCAAGCATGGTAGTATGGAGATTTGTACTTTTGGAGAGCCAAATTTGACTACTTGGATTAAGAGGAGATCCTTTGGAGACCTTACTAGCTAATACCATAGTGATAAGATGAGACTTGATAGTTGAGGAGGATGTAGATGGATAGATTTATATTGGGGAGGCACGATCACATAGTAATATGCCATTTTACTATGATCATGTCATGAGATAGTTCAGATAGGTATAGGTGCCACTAGTAGCATGGTCATTCCACTAGTGATCAGTGTGGAGTTCCTAGAGGCTAGGAGATACAAGATGATTGATAGTGGAAGATGTTGTACCCAGTGACTTAGATGACTTAGATCTTGACATGCGCTAATCTCTAATGCTGATGACATTGGTGCTACAAATGAATTTGAGGAGTGGTGGGCCGCAACATGACTAGCTCTAGTATTTCCTATGGAATAGCCTATAGGTTTTGTGTGGCCTCTTCTAGATCTGAGGGATGAGGAGGAGGAGGAGGCAGGTGAGGATACAGGGATCAAGGTTTCAAACCTATTTTTAGATGAGGTATTTGAGGACTATGATGAGGAGGCAGCCTCAAACTACGAGGAGGAGAATGAGGATGAGGAGGAGGAGGGCCAACTAATGAGTGAGGGAAGTGACACAGCGGAGGAAATTCCAATTTACCACGAGTGGAGAGATTCAAATCCAACCTCTGTTATTGATCACAATCATCAGCTACAACATGCACCAACACTTATGAGCATGGAGAGGCAAGCACATCTTTTGTTCCTCCTATACAAGATGAGCTTTTTTCTACATAGCCAGCTAGAGATCTAGGTGATAACATATTATTTATGATTATGCTTATGCTTTCATAATTATGCTTTTGATTTATATATGTATATATCATGATGTGTACTGATTAGCTTTATGATTTCTATCTTGCAAGGTCTATAAGATAAATGCATGATCTCTACCAATAGGAAGCAACAAAGATAGTTCAGTCTTAGATTAGGCTATTAGAATAGACTATGTGCCCCCACCTATCATGGAGCAGCACCAAGATTTGTTTGAGCCTTATGTTAGATTGAGAATAGAATACGTGGGTGCTACTACGCATGCTGATCAAGCCAAGGCTGCATATGAAGAGTTGTAGTCATATTTAGATCTACTGGAGTTTGAGAGATATCATGCAGATATTTCCAAGCTACAAGTGGATAAAGATAGCATAGAATGAGAGTGCCTAGAAGCCATCGCATGTGAGACCGCGGTTGTTGGATGAACAAACGGCCTATATTATGCACTATATTCTCTTATTAGTTCATCATCTCATACTATTGTCTCTTGATAGATTGTCTCTTGATGGGTGTGATCACTAGGTTCTGAGGGATTCAGTAGCCACATGCCACACTAGCATTGTATATTTTATGACATGTACTAATTTTTTTTGATAAATATGATCTTTTATGTTTTCTTGTTTATGCTTATAAGTTTAAGCTAGATGATAATATGATTTATCAAATAATCTTTGTAAGAATATCTAATAAATGTCTCCATGATCTAGCATGTTTTATGTGATCTAATTAAAACTATCCTAGTTTATTTTAGATGCAACATTATGATTAAGTATGTTATATTAAATTAAATGCACCTATGATCTAATTAAAGAACATTAACTATATATAAGGATCTAATCTTACACAACATAAAAGATTAAATTGAATAGTATGAAACCTAAAGTAACCACCTAAAATTAATTTAAATAATTACTTTAGTATTCAAGACACACAAATGCAAGAGAATATAGAATGCCATCTAGCAACTCTAACACCACTGATTTATCATTCACACAATTCAAGAACATTATAGATAGTACTGGCAAAAATGCATGGCATTAATAGGTTCTTTAAGATGTGTTCCATCCATTTCTATTAATGTGTATGCTCCAGACCCATAACTTACATCGACTATGTAAGGTCCTTACCAATTAGGGTTGAATTTTCATTTTTTTTGGGGGCGACATTGACGTTACATTGATTATCGAATAGTACCAAATCACCCTTAGTAAATGCACGAGGGATGATGTGATCATTGTAACTACATTGCATTTTTTTGGAATAAGCTTGGATATTCTCAAGAGCATTAATGTGTCATTCATCAAGCATTTCAAGTGGATACAATCATTTTTCTTTATAAGTATTGTCATCAATACGTCCTTGAAGAGTGATTCTTAATGAAGGAATCTCTAACTCCAAGGGCATTATCACCTTGGTACCATAGACAAGGTTATAAGGATTGTTTCTAGTTGATATTCTAATAATAGTATGATAAGCCCATAATGCATATGTTAACTATTTGTGTCAATCCCTATTATGTTTTCTTACTATTTTCCTTAAGATCTGTTCTAGAGTCTTACTAGTTGATTCCGCTTGACCATTAGATTGTGGATAGTAGGGTGTTGAAAAAAAATGTTGGATGTTAATTTTTTCTAATAAATTCTTCACATCATTATTCTTAAATAGTGTCTCATCGGCTGAAACTAATGTGGAAGGAAGTCCAAAGCAAGAAATAATGTGTTCCAATACAAAATGACATATTACATCAACAATTGTTGAATGAAGGGATACGGATTCTACCCATTTAGTGAAATAATTTGTTGCGGTAATTATAAAGGTATGTCCAGTGGAAGAATGAGGTGAAATCTTTCCAATCAGATCTAGACCCCATACTAAGAGTGGCAAAATAGGAGCTTGGGCACGAAGCTCAGAAGCGGAAGCATGAATCAAATTGCTATGTTCTTGACACTTGTGACATTTATTAATTTATTAAAAGCAATATTTTTCCATATGTCTCCAATAGTATCCTATTTGAGTTAGCTTTTGAACTAATGATCATCCTCCAAAATGGCCTCCACAAACACTTGCATGAGCTTGTTCAAGTTCTATGGGGATTTTAGATTGTTTAAAGCATCTAAGTAAAAGACCATCAAAGGACCTTTGATATATCACGTCAACAAGGATTATATATCTAGACGCAAGTTTTTGAAGGTGATCTCAAGTATTCTTAGTTGTCAGCTCAAGAAAGGTACCTTCTTTTAAATAATTAACTATTGGTGTATACCATTCACTAGAGCTTTCTGTGATGGTTGATAGCACTTCTTCGACCATATCTTCAATTGATGGTTTCATAATTGTATGGACATTAAATGTGAAATATTTTAAAGGATCTTGATGGGATATAAGGGAAGCCACACTTGCCATTGCATCCACATCTCGATTATATTTTGTGGAATGTTATCAATGGTGTATGAATCAAAGGTATTTAATTGAGTCATCATGAGATCCTTATATTTTGATAATTTATCATGCTTTATTTGATACGTTCCATTTATTTTCTTGATGAATAATTATGAATCACCGAATATATTAATGTCTTGAGCTCCCAAAGTTAAAGTGACGTGTAATCCAGCAATTAATGCTTCATACTATACAATGTTGTTTGTGCATAAAGAGTTTAAGGAATAGGACAATGGAATGGGATTTCCTACAAGTGGGACTATTATAATCTCTGTGTCGAGCCCTATTCTACACTTAGAGCTTTCAAAGCATAACTCCCATGTCTTAGTTTCAATCATCAATGGATTATTGTTAGGAAATAAATCATTATTAGCTAATACAAGGGGAGAGGGAGTGTGAGCTAACTGTTCGATCAAGGCTTTTCCTCTAATTTCCTTTTTCGAGACAAATTTAAGGTCAAACTTAGTTAATAACATAACCCATTTAGCTAAATGTCTAGATAAATTCCTTTTAGCAAAAAGATGTTTTAAAGGATTTAATTTTTTCATCACATGTATTTTTTCATTTAGTAAGTAATGTCTCAATTTACTAGTAGTGAATGCAAGATCCAAACCTTGTTTTTATATTGTTTTGTATCATGTTTCATAATCAATCAGAGTGCAGCTAATGTAATTTAAATAGGATGTTCTTTACCTTTTTCATCTTGTTGAGCTAACAATGTTGCAAGAGCATGGGCTGATGTTATTGTATAAAGGATGAATGATTTTTCTTGCATAGTGAGTTTTAAAATAGGTGGAGTACCAAGGTAATCTTTCAACATTTCAAAAGCCTATTTAAAATCTTTATTCTAGTTAATATGAACATCCTTCTTAAGAATATGTGTAAAGGGTAATGTTCAGTCCACTAGGGAGGCTACAAAATGACAGATAGCTTGAATTCTTCATGTGTAGTGTAGTAAAATGCATGCCCTTGCATTTTCACACTTATTTGGACCCGCCTTGCTTTATTTATGCTTCTTTATGGCTTAATTGGTCCTATTTTGTATCCACAAGCGGGTGCTGCCACAATACTGTGTCTCACTTTCAGGATGTGTTGATTTTTTCCTAAAATCACCGTTTTAGAAAAATATAATGATTTAAGTCTTGAAAGGCTCCATCTAAAGGGTTTTAATTGAATATTGATAGATAATACCTCCTTAGATCAAACCCCCTTGGATAGAAACCCTATAGTATTAAATCATACCCACAATGGAGTCTCCTTCATAGCGATCAAAATGCTAGCAAAAATCCACTTTTTCTTTACCTTTTGAGGGATTAAATAGCATCATTAAAAATATATATTTTTCAATATTGTATCCCCTAAAACTATCTTTCCAACAAGTATAGGTTTGATATATTTTCATTTTATCATATATTTAATTTCAATTTTTACTAAACATAGGTTTTTCTCAGAACATCAAGCTCTTTGTTGTGCAGAGGTGGAAAAATAGTAAACCATTGTAAAAAAATTTCAAAAAATACCCATTCCCTAGATATTTATCTCCTTGTTTCAACCAAAAAAGAAAAATTGGATTTTGATATATACACAAAAAGTTAGGTTTTTACGAACAAACATATGTCCAAATTATAGTTACATTGACTTCAAAAATTAATTTAAAAAAAAATATGCAACAAAAAATTATGAAAAAATAGCCTTTCCCTAGATATTGATGTTGAGAATATATATTCCAAAAATTATAATTTAATCCTTTATAGAAAAAACGTTATGTTGTACAACACAAAAGTTACTTTCTGAAAATGTTGTTTTCTATCTAAAACCAGTTATTAAAGGAGATGTCGAAAGATTCATGATTTATTTCAAAAAAAATGAATTTTTTTTTTTTTAGAATCTACACACAAATTGCCACAAATCATTAGTACACAAAATATTCAAATTCTTTAGGTTTAGTTGTTATGGGTTTCAGAAGATGAATATTCAGTTAAAAATATTGATGTAAATGACCATTTTGGGCAAAAAGTGAGACACAATATTGTGATTTCACTCAAGCATAATAAAATATATATTTTTGTGGAAAATCTTGACAAACATCAAAAGATAAATGATCATTTAATGATTATGTCTGTGTGTCCCTGATTTGTGGACTAGGACTAAAACACCACCTAGGGCGTCTTTTTCCTCTATGGGTCTTGGGACCCTGATATTGAATGTACCTAAAAAGGCCCCTTTCTAGAGTTTGTGCCCTGAGATTTGAGCCTTGGGACTAAGATTCCACCTAGGGAATCTTAGTTCTCCTTGGCTTATTTTTAGGATTCAATTTCAAATTCTAGCAAAATTTAGCCTCCTTTAACTAATGATTTCATATGTCAGTTTGTGGTGTAATTTCGGGGTATTAAGCATGAATAAGTATAAACACAAGGTTCCTCCACTCATTTTCATAGCAAGCATTCAAGTATTCATTCCTAATGAAATTTTATGCATTCAAGAGAAATTCATCAAGCATTTGGAGCCATCATCAAGATTCAAGCATCATGTCAAGGGTTTAGTGCATTCATTCATGTTGTTGAGCCAAGATTGTGGATGTAGAATTGAAGATCCATTTGTAACCATTGGTCACATTATATGCAAGGATTCAAGATCTACATTCTTCATGGCCACTATATGGTAGATTGTAGATTTTCTTCACAAGTCATCATACAAGGTTAAATCATTTATATATTTCATGTTTCATGTTTCATTTCATCATTTGGTTTAATAACCTACAAGGGGTTTGACCAAGGCAAACCCCCATTTACTAACAAATCAACAATTTTTCCTCTATTTTATGATTTTGTTCACAGATTTATCTTGAAGTCTTGAAGATCATTTGGAGTGAAAGTTTGTAAAATTTTCAAAATTGCATTGCAAAGTTGTCATCTTCATGGAAACTCACTTATAGGATGAATCCAGAAGTTTCAGAACCTAAGATCAAAAAGGAAGCAAGTGCAGACCTTGGAGCTCAAGATCACATTCACGGTTTTCAAAAATTTAGAACGAAATAAATATGCCACCTTGGATGTCTTAGTCCTCCCAGGCATACTTTTCAAAGATTCTTTTAGATCCTCTTTCTGCATCCAAAGATTTTGCATCTGCCCTGAAAAATAGCAGTAGGACTAATATGCCATCTTCGGCATCTTAGTCCTCCAAAACATATTTTAATAGCTTCTCTACATTTTTGGAATCCTCCTCACATCTCCATACTTCCTAGGTACACATATCCTAACTTGCTGTAGCTTAATTTCATCATTTGATCTCATTATTTAGCTTGTATTGCTAGATTTTGTAGGTTGAATGCTTATTTGTCTTTTCCAAGCATTTGCTTGGTGGTGAACCCTTAAAAGTTTAAAGAACCCCTTCGTAGGTCCTCCTCATTGAGAATTGACTCACCTTGTAAGGTTGATATTCAATCCAATTAGGGTTACTAGGACATTATTGAATGATAATAGGAGAATAGCGGTGTTCTATGACCTAGGTTATAAAGAACCCATTTTCCTATTGTTCATTTTGGTGAACCTGACTTCTTGAGCATTTATTTTCTGATTTGGAGTTCATTAAGACCCTAGATCTAGGTTGCATTTGTTCTTGCATTGCATCTTGCATTAGTGAAAGTGCATACAGGGTTTCTCATATTTTCATTAGTGAAAGTGCATATAGGTTGCATTTTTTCTTTCTTGCATCATTTTATCTCATTTAAAAACTAAAAAGTGCATTTTTCATCATCCTAATTGCATTTAAGAACATTATTATTACATTCAAAATTTTAAAAAAATGCATTCACTTTTGCATCCAATTCCTTGTCACTAGTCACTTTTTCTTGCTTTCATTTGCATAATTTTTGGTTTCAAAACATCAGGTCCCTAGGTAGGCAATCTAGGAACATTGTTAACAACTCATAATTTGTTTTTTGTTCTATAAAAAACCTCCCCTAGGACAAAAACGCCCTTACTGGCATCTTAGTCCCTCTTTGGGTATTTATCTCAGAATCCTGTCTAAGTTGACTTGCATTCTATTCCTATAGACACGTAAAATATACTAATTGGTCTCATGCACCTGATCTTGATTTACTAATACTAGTTCATCCTGAAGAATCTCCTTTACTAACCATTTAATCAAATAATCTTGATTTGATTAAATTAATCATATTTCATCTTTTAATTAAATAAATCAAGTTTTATTTGATTAAATCATAGTATTTCCTCTTTAATTGAATAAATCAATTTTATTTAAGTAAATCATCAATTAGTCCTAATGTCATCTCCTTTAACTTAAATAAATTAATCTTTATTTGATTTAAATCTAACACCATCCTCTTTAATTAAATAAATCAAACTTTATTTAATTACGTCTAAAATCATTATTCCTCTTATCTTGATCTATTTAAATCCAAAAATCTAAGTCAAAGTGTCATATCAACTAATTATCATCTAAATTAATCAAATCCTGATTAATACTAACACTAATCACTCAAATCCTCTAGATTTTGCAACTTGCACATGAAAATTAATTTAATTGATTTATTAAATCTCCTATTTTCATTCAAAAGGGTATCAAGTTGGAATATTCTTCAAATTTGAAAATTCCCTCCCAAAAGGACTTGTCCATCCAACAAGGCATTAAAGGCCTCTTACATGTCCTTTTTCTTGAGCCAAGTGGCATTAACTCTCTTTTCTTCTCCCTCCAACATGTCACTTCTCAAATTTCAAAGTTCCACCTAATGGCATTAATGTGCACATTCATCAAAATGTGCTCCACCTCTATCCACTCACATGTTGACAAGTGGCATTTGGCCATCGGTTGATGTTTTATCCCACATTCATCCTTTTGGCTCATTCTTCCATCATTCTCTTCTATAAATAGAAGGCTATTTTACTAATTTGGGACCCACAACTTTATGCAAATTCATTATCTTCATGTGTTGAGCAATTTTCATCCATCACTGATACATTTTGACTCAAAATCTGACAAAAGTTTGTCGAAATTTTGTCGGTATTTTTTCATCAATTTTTCGACGACATTTGAAATGTCAAAATTCTGACCCAGCATCATCAACTGGGTCGGAATTTTGATATTTCAAAATTTGTCAAAAAATCTACGAAAAAATACCGACGAAATGGCGTCAAATTTCGACGAACTTTTGTTGAATTTTGAGTCAAATTTTATTAGTGCATTTTCATCAAGTTTCATAGTTTCATAGCTAGGTTATTGTATATTTTCATGAAGGATCAACTCTCATCATTCAAGCTTGCAAGGAATTGGGAAAGGGCTATTTTTCACATCAAAATAGCACCAATTCCCCCTTGGGATTGAGGGTTTGAGTGGTTTGGACAAGATTATTTAGGTTTCAATAGATTTTATTTGACATTATCTCTTGTTTTCTTATTCATTTCACTTGAAATGAATCTTATGGGGAATGTTGTTTGTTTGTGTTTGTGAGGGTCTAGGAATTGGGAAAGGGCTATTTTGCACATCAAAATAATACCAATTCCCCCATGGGATTGAGGGTTTGAATGTTTTGGGCAAGATTATTTAGCTTTCAATAGATTTTATTTGACATTATCTCTTGTTTTCTTGTTCATTTCATTTTAAATGAATCTTATGGGGAATGTTGATTTAGATTTGCATAATGGACTAATATTGTGTTGTTTGTTTGCATTTGTGCAGGTCTAGATTCACCATTCACATTTTGGCAATCCAACAGGGCATTAAAGGCCTCTTACAAGTCCTTTTTCTTGAGCCAAGTGGTATTCACTCTCTTTTCTTCTCCCTCCAACATGTCACTTCTCAAATTTCAAATATCAACTTAATGGTATTAATGTGCACATTCATCAAAATGTGCTTCACCTGTATCCACTCACATGTTGACAAGTGGCATTTGGCCATTGGTTGATGTTTTATCCCACATTCATCATTTTGGATCATTCTTCCATCATTCTCTTCTATAAATAGAAGGATCTTTTACTAATTTGTGATCCACAACTTTATGCAAAGTCAATATATTCATGTGTTGAGAAATTTTCATCCATTTTCATCAAGTTTCATAGTTTCATAGCTAGGTTATTGCAGATTTTCATCAAGGACCAACTCTCATCATTCAAGCTTGCAAGGAATTGGGAAAGGGTTATTTTCCACATCAAAATAGCACCAATTCCCCCATGGGATTGAAGGTTTGAGTGTTTTGGACAAGATTACTTAGCTTTCAATAGATTTTATTTACATTATCTCTTGTTTTTTTGTTCATTTCATTTCAAATGAATCTTATGGGGAATGTTGATTTAGATTTGTGTAATTGACTAAAATTTGTGTTGTTTGTCTATGTTTGTGTAGGTCTAGATTCACCATTCACATTTTGGCGCTAGAAGGAGGGAAAATATGAAGAAATTAACATGTTTTTTCACCAAAATTCTGTTGTTTTTAGAATTTTTGTGTGTTTACAAAAAAGTACGCTACTACTAGAGTCAAACTACGTCACTATTAGTTCAACGAAACTATTTAGCGACGCTAGAAAACTTCAAACTATGTCGCTTCTATCATTTCCACTCATCCAAACCAACTCAAACTCCAAATGGTGTCGCTTGGTGAAACAGTGCCACAATCACGGTCACTATTTTTTCACAAAGCATCGCTAGTCTCACCAAAGCACCGCTAACCCTCTTCAAACTATGTTGACATCATAGACTACATCATTGGGGTGGGGTAAAAGGTAGATTTCAAGTTTTTTTTTAACATGTGTTTTTTTCATTTTTATCACCTTTGACTTCTAACTAGTTTTTTCCCTTTGTTTTTTGTAATTTTTAACTAGTTTTTGTAGGTTGGATTGGTCAAAAGGGATAGGAGGAAACAAAAACAAGACTTCTTATGACATCTTCTTTCTATTGTATCAAGTGGTTTTAAACACTTTGGGAAGAAATTATAATTCCATTCTAAGGATTTGCTATCTTTCATTTTTAGGACTCAATAAATTTCATTTGGGCTATAAAAATAACAAACAAAGGGATTAAAAAGAACTTTATCAACTTACTACATTTTGTTTGGGTTTAAGAATCGAACAAGCAAACTTCACACTTCATCTTGGTGCTTAAAAAGAATCCATTATGGCTTTGAGGTGTAAAATGAACATGTGTCCTATGTGTTTTGTAATCTGTTTTACAATGGAATCTCATTTAAAAGGGCCTATGCACTTCTCTTGCACTTCACGATGATCTTGAGAATCAAATCCCCTTTTTGTGACATTAAGTTGTATGGAATATTACATCCATATTTCAATCTAGGCTCTTAAAATTGAAAAAAGTTTGCGAGTGTGTGTGGAGTATATTTCGTGTGTTCTCTCTTTGTTTCTAAACAAAGATCGATCGAACTACACATGTGCTTGCTTGATTTTGTTTACCCTTAGAGAAGCCTTCCTAAGAACAATTCGAAGGTGAATCCAACCATTTTTTCACTCAAGCCGGTATATAAATGGATAAGACTAAATTGTCAAGTTCTCGTGGTATGTGGGCCTTAGCGGTACAGTGTCTTTCAGAATTGGGCACTACCTTAAAACGTATAAGTTCCCCTAGTAGGATTGATTATCCTTTAGTGGCTTGTTGGACTCTCACAAGGTGCCACGTCCCTGATTACCCTTACTAAGAACTAATTTGTTTAGAATCCCAAATCCTTATCTATTTGTTGGTGCAAGAATGGTAGATTCTGAAGTCGTCCCACATTTTTACGCCTCTTAGTAGAGATAAAAAGTATGCCATGGGAGTTTCATGGGTACTAAAGCTTGGTTGACCCAAGAAGTGTGTGTCATGGAGGGGAGCTATTGTGTTCAAGCTTCTAATCATCCGCTAAGAGTAGGTGTAGTTGGATTTATCCAAGTGGGAACTCAACAAATATTGTCTCATTATATCCTAGGGTTGTGCATCATTTTGGAATCTAAACACTTTGTTTGGATCTAAAACATTGGAAAACAAGCATTCAACATGAAAATCAAATTTCAAACCCTTTAGGAGGAGCAAATACCTTTGACAAAATTCAAGTGCTATTGCTTTCCCTAGGGATTCTATCCTTAGAGGCTTCTAAGTAATTTAATTTACATCTCAATTTGCTCCTACTAGAGTCAACATTAGGGAACTATTGCCTTAATTTCCTTGATTTCCACATAATGGACTTTTTGGGAGGAAAAGAAGTTAGGACATTAGACATCTAGTTTGAAAATCTGATCAAGAGAGTGTTTTTGGTAAAAAATAAGTCATTAAGCAAAGATAAGAATCAATTGAACCCCACACATGTGCTCTTCCAAACGATTTCCTAAAAGATCAAAATCTGAAAACCAAAGTCCAAAGGTATTAGTCAAAAGGCTCGCAAGAAACATTTATCTATGCTTTGTATGAATTTAGAGAAAGATTGACCTTCAACTTTTAAAAACGTGCTTCAAAGAACAATCCCAATTTGTACTCATTTTACTATTGTGAAAATCCAAGACTTTTTCAAAGGCTTGAGTATCTCACATAGGAAGTATTGTGTGTTCTTCAACACCGAGGTCTTGTAAAAAAAATTATTTTTAGGTTCATCTTAGGATCAAAACCAATCACTTTCATCCATCCCTCAAACATTAAATTAAAATAATCTCACCAACAACTCTTAGAAATCTTGAAAAATCATTCATGCTAGAATTTTGGGCAAATCCTCTAGATCAAATCCAAATCATCTTGTTTGATTAGATGTGTATAGATGAATCCTTCTTCACATATTTAGTCAAATTATCAATCCTTGTGAAAAAATTGTAGACATCTAAATTTGGCCACTTCCATATGGTCAAATTTGTCCAGTTTATGCGTCTATTCCATTAATATTAATTAAACAATTGATTTAATTAATATTTCATTTTCTGCCTAAGGTTCCTAAAGTATTTAATCAAATAATTAAATACTTTACCTTACCCCCCCAAATTTTCTTCTCTAAATTAAATAAACATGTCAATTTTATTTAATTTAGTCATTTGATTTTTTAAACCAATTTTTAAATTCCTCATTTTTCTCTCTCCTTGTCACATCTTCCATAACCCTCCTCTAATTTGGATTAATGTAATTAATCCATGATTATGATGTGCACATCTTAATCAAGATTAATGTCACATCCTCCTACATTTTCCACTTGCTCCTAATCTGTCATTAATTTTCTTAATCATGTATTTGCACAACCATAATCTAATCATCATGTCACATTTAGCATACCTTTTTGGTCAACCTCTTACCTATTCCATAAATAGCATTGACCCTCTTTCCCATGTGAATTTTTAATTCATATTTATTCACCCTAGGTTCCTCTCTTCCCCATGTGAATTTTTAATTCACATTTTATCCTTCCAAGGCTTACCTTATCGCCATGCAACTTCTAGAACATTGGACTTGTCAAATCACTCACATGTGGCAAATTCCCACCCTTTTGGAAACCCTCTCTTATCCTCTAGGTTCTCCCAAGCATGTGAATTTTTTATTCAAATTTATTTCTCCAACTACTTTCTCATTTCCCATGGAGATTTTTGAGAAATTCCAAAATTCCTCAAGTGTCTTTTTCATCCTCACTTGGGGACAAGAAGTTCCTTTCTGCGGAAATCTTCTCATCCCCCAAGGTTCTTACAAGGTACTTGTCCTTCCTCCACCTCATGTACCTTCTTTCTACCTCATTTACACATCATCCATCCTAGGCCACTTCACCCTTCACATGTCAAGATGTGAGGGCTTGTGAGTTCTCAACTCACCATAGCCCCTCATTTTGGCCTTGGTAGCTTAATCTCAACCATTGAATTCTCTAGAGAATTCAAAATTTTCTATAAATACCCCCCTCTTCTAATGCATTTAAGAACACTTAGCCATTTGCACCCTTATGCTACCAAATTGCCCACTCAATTTGCAAGCATTATTTTAGCCATTTAGTCAAGTCATTTATCCATTAACACTTGCATTTAATCATATTGTCAATCTTGCATCTAGCCATCTCCATAGCCATCCAAGGAGCATACAAGCATTCAAAAATCAAGGGCCAACCAAGGGATTTCAACAACACAAAGAAGGTATAATTATTTCAATTCCTTAGGATAATCTTTGAGGTGTCTTTTGTGTTTTTACTTATTGCATAATAGTTGTTTTGCATCTTTAGAATAGGATAAACATTTAGGATCACACAAATCTATCACTTAATAACATCCAACATCTTGGGGTTTATGAGTTCATTATCCAAAATCCAAAACCGAATCAAATTGAAATCATATTGTTTGGCTAGTTGTGTGTAGATGAATCCTTCTTTACACAATTAGTCAAATTATCATCTTGTGGACAAGTTTACTCTAGGACAACATCCAACCTTTTAGAGTTTATGAGTTCACTATCCAAACCAAATCAAATCAAAATCCAAAAGTCCTAGAGTTTAGTATCTCCTTCAAGATTTCTTAAGAGTTCAAACATTCACACCATCCATCCTTCATTTATCTCATCATCACCCTTTGATCCTTAATCATCCTAAATTTTATTTTTTTGAGCCTAAATTTTAGATCAATCCAAAGAGTTAGAGGTTCATCTCTTACATTCTTGAAAATTGATCCCTATTTTATGGTTCAAACTAAATCTCAACACAAGAAGAACATGGAAACCAACAAAGAAACATCAACTTCAAGTGACTTGAGTCAAACCGCTCCCGAAATCAATCCTATTGGATCTAGCAATCCCACACTTAATCTTCCTCCACTTCCACAAGATTCTCAAGAAGGAGATTTCCAAGTGGAAGACATCACCAATAATGTCTTAGGGATGACACAAGATGAAATCATTGGGATGGTCCAAAATACTGAAACCCAAAAAATTGTCAATGTCATGATGAGACTCAATCTCTCCCAATATATGCTAGAATTGGAAAAAGAAGGGGCTAAACTCCCTTCAGACTATGATATAAGCACTATTGTGGAGAAACCTCTTGGGATTATGCCACCAGTCTCATTCATACCATCCTTTCAAAAGATCACTAAATCCATCCCACAAATCATATCATCCATTACTCCAACTCAACCAATTGTCAACAAGGGGATTTCATTATTACATGCTCTCCAAACACATCCTCTTGTTAACAACCAAGAGTTGGATGGGAACACTATCTTGGTTCAATCCGTTCCTCATAACTTGTTACACCCATATGTCCCACTCATCTTTTGTGACCCCAACGACCCATCCTCTTTCAACGCAACACTGGTATATCCTCTCAATGCACAAAACTCTCTCCCCATGACCTCACAAGGAGAAGGTGGATTATTTGGACAATGAGGTATCTTTGATCCCTCATCATCATCATCATTTTCTCAAGGGAACCCGCCACCTATCTTCCCACCATTTCCACCTTTACCACCAACCTTCATATCACTTCTTGGTTTAGGGCAACCCCCTTTACCAAATCTCAATCAAACAAATCAAAACAATCCTCCAATCATAAATCAAACCATCATGTCGAATCCACCAATCATGCCATCGATATTGCAACAACATGTGGCAATAGTCCAAGCAACCCCATCAATCACAACATCTCAAGATGTGGTCTCTCAAGGACCTATCATATCAACTGCACCATCCACCACACAAATTCCTATCATCAATAAAATGGTGCCTCAACAACAACCTCTCATCATGACATATCATACAATTCTAAATCCTCTGCCACCACCACCAAAACCAAGCATGAAAAAATCATATAGCATCACATTGTAAGTAGCTCAACAAGCATACGAAAAGGCACTTCAGCAATTTCAAAATCAACAAGTTGCACAACTAGCTTCCCAACAAATGCAAACACAACAAGCCACACAACAAGCACAACAAGCTACACAAGCTCAAGCTTTGTTACAACAACAAAAAGCTGCCCAAGCTGCCCAAGCTATGCAAGAAACTCAAGAAACTCAAGCCGCACAGGCCGCACACACCCCACAAGCTTCCCAATAGGTTGAAGCTCAAGTGCAAGCCCAATACTAAACTCAACAAGCACAAGTACAAGATCAATACCAGATAAATTAGTAGGAAACTCAGCAACAAGCCTATCAACAAGCCTTGCAACAGTACCAAGCACAACAAGAAGTGGCCCAACTATTAACCCAACAACAAGCTTTGTTGGAACAACAACAGCAAGACCAACAACAAGCATTGTTGGTGCAACAACAACAAGAACAACAACAGGCATTGTTGGCACAACAGTAGTTTCAAGCATATCAACAAGCCTTTATCACACAAGAGAGCATGCAAAAAAATCCCACCAACATACCCAACACTCCACCCATCAATCAAATGATCAAATGATCTCAAAACTTATTCTCCCCACCTCCTAATCCATAAAATGATGTGACGACACAAATCAAATTTCTCTCGCAGCAAGTACTTGATCTCCAATTTGGAAAACAATGAAAAAACCAAGAAATTTATGCCCCTATCCATTCGACAGGAGCCTTGTGATGGTACCATTCCCTAAGGGATTTGAAATCCCTAAATTCAACAAATATCGTGGGACGGGAAACCCTAAAGATCACATTAGGGAATTCCAAGTACATTGCATGGAGGTTGCATACGATGACACATATCTAATGCGACTATTTCCTCAAAGTTTAGCTAGGTTCAACATGGAATGGTTCTCTCGCCTTCCCCGTAGAATCAAAAAGTTCCAAGAGATTATAGATGCATTAATAAAGAACTACACATCCAACATTGGCATGGATGTTAGTCTAGAGGAACTATCTACACTCAAACAAGCTAAGGGTGAATCATTCACATCCTTTTTGCAATGATGGAGATCCAAAGCCAACAGGAGCAAGTGGGCCATGCCAGAGGAACAAAAAATATGAACCATCATTTCCAATCTTGAGAAAACCTTGTCATTCCATCTAAAAATGCAGTACATCACCACCTACGATCACTTGATCCCCAAGGCACTCAACATCGAAAGAGCCCTTATTGCACAAGGGCGAACACCCATGTATCAAGAACATCAAGATAACCACCCATCAAATAGATAGAATGAGAAACCTTGCACATGGGAAAACAAAAAAAATGTCACTAATGATGGTGTGGTTGATGCCAAGGTCATAATCAGTGCTCCAAAACAAAACACCTAATCATACAAACAACTGCAAGGCAACAATCGAAACAACACACAAGCCAACGTGGTATCACAACAACCACCCAATAACCAATTCAACTATATGAATAATCAAGGTCCAGACCACCTCCGCGAGCTAAATATCCCACCAAGTGAAAGTTCACAACCCTTGGGGAGTCAATTGAATCCATCATGAAGGAACTGGTACAAGAGAATCTCATCAGAATCCCCACTTATGAGAATTATCAAGAGCCCCAAGTGAAACCACCATGGTACAATGAATCCAAATATCCCTTATGTGTTCTTGGGGGCATCCCTCTTTTTCCTTTTTAATCTTTTGGATACTTTAAAGTAATTTCTCACAATTTCTCTAAAGTGGGGGCATACATTGGCATTATTTTGGCATGATTTCACTTGCATTTTTTTTCTTTTCCTTTTCAAGTTCTTTGATGAAATTTTATTATTTCACGTGAGATGGTTTCCTCTTTGTGGTGACATTGGGAGTAATTTCCTTCAAGAGTGTAATCTATCTTAGCCTATTAAATTCCCCTTAGTGGTGATACAACACACTGCATCCCTTAAGTGGTGAATCTTTTATCCTTTGATCGGTCCTCCCTTGGAGACATTAGGAACGATGTCCCCTAAGAGTAAGTCCTCACATGAACTAGGAAGAATCCCACTGAACATCCCTCTTTTGTGTTGCATTTTTGTACCTTATTAAATTCATGGAGGTATGACTTTGATATGGTCCCCTAGGGCTCACCTAGTGAACAACTAGCTTCACTAGCCCTACCTTATTAAAGTCATGGAGGTATGGCTTTGATATGGTCCTTTGGGGTTCACCTAGTGGACACCTAGATTCACTAGCCCTTGTGAGCATGTGTTTCATTTGCATAGTGGATAGCACGTTCCACTGGTAAACTTTCTTTTTGGAAAAACAACCTAGACCCGGTCCACCGCATTGGATGACCAATAGAAGCTTGATCTGTTCTAGTTTTCCTTTTTCTTTTTCCTTTTTTGTTCTTGTCTTTGATGGTGTATGTTTTTTATTTATTTATGGCTTCATATATCATCTGTAAGCATGTTACTTTGTTCCTATCTTGCTTTCCATAGGATCTTGATCCTGGGGCCTTGGCCACCCTCTTAATTATTGTCATCCTATCCTACTAGCATTTATACATTTCAACCCCTCTTGATTGTGTGGTTGGCTACTTTAGTGTGAGTTTGAAGCAAGTTCATCCTCTTACTAAAGTGGGGGCTAAATGTAGTGTAGTAAAATGAATACCCTTGCATTTTCACACTCGTTTGGGCTTGACTTGCTTTATTTATGCTACTTTATGGCTTAATTGGTCCTATTTTTCATCCATAATCCCTATGAATTATATCTTTTTCTAGTTAATCCTGACATTATCCAATGCATGAATGATAATTTAATTACTCCATATGTGTGTCCCTAATTTCTGGGTTAGGACTAAAATGTCACCTAGGGTGTCTTTGTCCCCCAAAGGTCTTGGGACCCATATTTTGAGGCATCTTAATTGGGCCCCTTTTTGGTGTTTGTTCCCCAAGTTTCATGGCTTGGGACTAAGACACCACCTAGGGCATCTTACTCCTCCTTGAGTCATTTTTCAGGATTTAATTTCAAATTCTGGCGGGATTTAGCCTCCTTTGTTTAATGAATTCATATGCCAGCTTAGTGTGATGTGATTTCACGATATTAAGCATATATAAGTATAAATACAAGGTTCATTCATTCATTTCAATCCAAGTCTTTTGTGAGAGCATTCATAATATCAAATTGAGTTCACAAGAGCATTCAAGAGCATTTCTATCAAGCATTTGGAGCCATCATCAAGATTTAAGCATCATATCAAAGAGCTTCTTGCATCATGTGTGTTATTGTGCTAACATTTGTGATGTAGGGTTTTGATTCAAGCAAAGCAATTCAAGATCATTCCTTTGGTTCAAGATCCATATCCATTGCAGCCATTGCATGCAAGTTTGTAGACTTTACAAGGGTTAGGTGAGTTGTAGCATTGCAGGTTGTTCATTCACCATTGCCTTCATTATTTCTATTTCATTTCAAGGTTTAATTACCAACAAGGGCTTTAACCAAGGAAAACCCCCATTCTCTAACAAACAATCAGTTTTTCCCCTCTTGCATATTTGTGATTGCAGATCTAGGTTGAAGTCTTGAAGATCATTTGGAGGGCAAAGTTGTCATCTTCACGGAAACTCATCTATAGGCCAAATTCAAAAGTTTTAGAACCGAATATCGGAAAGGAAGCAAATGCAAATGTTGGAGCTCATGATCACATTCAAAGTTTTCAAAAATTCAAAATGGGACTAATATGCCACCTTGGGCGTCCTAGTCCTCCCAAGCATATTTTTCAGAGATTCCTCTAGATCGGGTTCCAACATCTGAAGACTCTGCATCTACCCCAAAAAACAATAGCAGGATTAATATGCCATCATGGGCATGTTAGTCCTCTATAGCAATTTTTGGCAGCTTCTTCACATTTCCAAAATCTGCACATCTCCAGACTTCCTGGGTACACACATCCTACCCTGTTGCTGCATAATTTCATTATTTCCACTCTTCATTTAGCTTGCATAACTAGGGTTTGTAGATTGAATGTTTGTTTTCCTTTTCCAAGCATTTGTTTGGTGGTGAACCCCTTTAAAACTGAAAGAACCCCCTCATATGTCCTCCTCGTTGTGAATTGACTCACCTTGTGAGGTTGTTAGTCAATCCAATTGGGACTCCTAGGACATTATTGAGTGATTTGTTGGAGAAAGAGTGATATTCATATATCCATTTCTCAACCAATCAATTGATTTAGGCTAAAATTTTTGCATGTATTTGAAAAGGTATTATAAAAGATAAAATAAAATAAAAAATCTCATGTTGGATGGTATTTTTGTAGAATTCCTTCTCAAAGGAGATAGGATATTAAATACACATATTTAAATCATTATCCTAAATCCTATAACTAATTTCCAACCTCTAAGAAACATTTTATAAAGTTTTTTTTAAAAATATCAACATGTATATTGGCTAACTAAGTGTTTGTCAAACCTTTCTAACCATTATTTTTTTCATAAATAAATGGCTCAATTGAGAAGTTATTTCTTGCTGCAAGAAAATACACATAAAATGAAACATATTTCACATAAATATTATTTCAATTGTTGATATATAAAAACAATATTAATCATGAAGAAATAGAAACATAGTTTCCTATTTTTATTGAATCTTTGTGATCTATAAAAAGGTGCTATGAATTCAAGAGTAAATAAAAAAGATGATGTTGGAGTTCAATTTCCTTTCTATGATCATTAAATTATAGGGAGACACCCCATGTGTTGTTAGTTGAGTATTCTACAATTATTTTGGCATGATTTTTTTATATATTATTTCTTATGGATTATTTAAAATTTCTCACCACCTAATATGCATGATTTAGCTATGATATTTGATTGAAAACATCCTTACACAAGGAAGAAGGAAAGCAAATTATTCGAATCTTATATTTGATATAGTTGATTTGTCGAGTAAAAACTGGTAAGACTTAACAAGTCATGTAATTCTTTATCTTTACTTATGTTTTAGATTATAGAATAGACAAGATACTATAGTTTTGCGTTGACCTTTGTATTTATTAATATTATAAATTAGTGGTAAAATCAGTGTAAAAATATTGTTATTTTATACTTTGATTAAATTTGATATGATTGTTTGATAATACCTTGGATGCACATTCTAAATATTATAATCTATTTAAAATTTACACTAATGTCATTTCACCCAACTTGCTTTTCAAATGCATATTGTTCAAACGTAACTAGATATAAACATACACATATAAAACTAAAGATTTTTGAGGTTATATTTTAGATGACCATAAATCTTATGTAGAATCATAATTCACCTATGACTCACTTGAAATTATTAAATCTAGAATAATACTCCACTTGGAATATGGGTTGATATGCGTTTGTGTTGACATTTATATTTATAATCATTATAATTTTGTGGTGCAATTGTTATAAATATATTAATATTTTATACTTTTGATTACTGTGAGATAATTGTTTAGTAATACTATAGATGCGTATTTTTAATGTTATAATCTAATATAAATTTGAAGTTACATGATTTTATTTCATTCACTTTGAAAATGAATATTGTTGAATATCACTAAATACAAATTTATAAATGTACATTTTTTAAATTATATTTTGGATGATTGGAAGCATCATGTGGTCACAATTCATAGTGATTGATGTAAATTTAAAAAGTCTGGATAAAACAACACTTGTCATAATAAACTGTATACACAACAGTATAATTACTTGAATAATATTTCACTTATAATGATGGACCAGTATAATTACTTGAATAAAATATTATGCCAAGTATATTGAAGAAACACAGAACTCGTGACCTAAAAGATCCATAGACAATGATCCAGCTTGAATAAGACAAAGTTGGAAGCTTGTTTCTTCTCTTCAGACCACTTGTTTGTTTTGTTGAAGAAAATACTCTGAACTTCAATGCTGACGAATATTGATTTCCAAGCTTCAATTTAATGGTATCCATATTCCACATTGCTGATTTGTATGGAATAAACAAATTAGGTTGTTGGGCAGACCAAAAAAATTAGTATGTTTTCCTATGAAAAAATCATACGGAGTACATTCATCTCGTGGCCAATATTTTAGTGCATATTTCATTAGAGGAGAACAACGTTTGTTTTCATGCTTGTATGAATGTGAGGTTTTCTTTGAATGCAAAGCAATTGAGTTGGCTTCAAATTCATTTCAGTCGGTAGCTTGTCAATTTCAGCTGGGTAGAGACGACTCTCTCACTGTATTCTTAGACAGCCAGTTTTAAACAGGTGAAGAAGTATAATTTAAACAAATTAAGGAATAATCCTCAGGTTACATAAGCATAATTCACTGTGAATTATTTTATTAATAAAATAAGAAATTAATTCAAAACAGTTTTAGAGAAATTGGGTATATTTTGATATTGTGAGTTGTATCTTATAATTTATTAAATAGACGAGATAAAATATCAGATATATCAGAAGTGTGATTTGAAATGTTAATCAAATTAAGTCACATAAGTTTTATAGAAGTTCTCTATTCTAATATAATTGACTATGAAAATATCATTTATAAGAAACCAATTTCAAATAGTATTTTCAATTATATACTATAAGGGATAAAAGTGCATAATGTTCCCTTTTATTTCATCATTTTATTGTTACTTTTGATACTCTCATAATGCTCAAATTATTTTATTTTGTGGAGAAACTAGCCCTATTCGTACACCTATTAACCAACCAACTACTATTAGTCCCTAACTATTTATACCAATCATACCATCCAGCATTCCTTCACCTTGGACTATTCTAGGCTTGACCTTTTTCTCTCTCCTTAAAATATCTTTTTGTCACTCTTGGAGCTAATATTTTCATAATTTGATCATTATGTGTCTCTATACACACCAAAATCCCTCGAGTTTAGAATTTACAATCTTATTTTCTAGAGCCCTAGGTCATTAATGTGAACATGATTCGATAATTGTAAAATCATTATTAAAAATATTTTGTAACATCATTATAGCAATACCTCACCACACACATCAATATTGACACTATAGGCATCACATTATGTTCTTGGTCTATCTTTGATATTATATCATTGCCAAAGGTGTTTGACTTGTTGTCAAGAAAGTCATAAAATGGCTTGCTCCACATAATAGATCTACGTGGAATTTTTAACACCACCATTGTTTTCACATAGCAACAAGAAAAGGTGAGTGAATTTAAAATACATATAGAAAAATGAGATAGATCTATGCTGGTAACAAAGAACCATGCTAATAGGACAATATGATGTAACATAGACCAAACTACATGCATGGATTCATCCTAATTGCAAGAAAATTTACACTTTCTCTCTTTGATATTAAATCACCATTTCATCATTATATTCAAACCTTTTTTATTTCAATACGTCAACCAACCAAAGAGTAAAATTGGTTGTTGAATGTAAATAGCTTACCACCATCTTCTACCCTTTTCATCATTGGCATTTATTATTGTAAATCTTGATCTAGGTTTGGTTATATATTTATTAATTAGCACTCAATTAGAACCAAGGTGGCTTCCAATATTGGTAGACATCTCATAGACCACTCTTAGACAATCGAGAATGACACAAGTTCAAACAATCATAGGAAATGCTATATAAATAAATACTCTATTAGGCCTTGAGTGTATGTGAATCATTCTATTGCTAACTTTATATTTTATAATTTAGTATATTATACTTTTTAATGATATTATAATTTTATTTCCATTAAGATGTATGGTTCATAAGCTTGGATTTATATGTTTATGTGTGTATTTTTATATTACTGAGCTCATGTTGCATTTGTATACTACTATTATATGTTTAAATGTCATTCTTCTCAATTTCATAAAATACATTATTTGCATGGATATACATAGATGTATGGCCCTACCTATGCTTATACTTGGTAATGTTTTAGTTTCACTATTTTAATTTTGATATATGACTTTATCTATACCCATTGAGTTCATGATTTTAATGTGTTATTATGTATCTACATATGTCAATAATACTAATGTAGATGCCTCCTAGTTAGATGTATACTTTGACATTATCTTGTTTGTGGATATATTTACATATTATGATTTATCTTTTTCATATTAGGTTGGTACACATGATATTTTCCTTGACTGTGTAGGATTTTTTTTCCCATAAATGATTAATTAAAAGCAATCAAATTGGGTGAAAATGTTATATTTTATTTCTTCCCTTGCTTGAGTTCAAGTTATAAGATATTTATCATGTCATCCTATGACTTTATGTAACGAGAGTTCTCTAAAACCCTCACACAAATTCATTCAACATCAACAACAACAAACAAGGTTTAAAAGCTTGCAACAATAGAGTTAATTTTCTCTATTTAACTTGCAAGAAAGTTTCACAACATCAATAAAATCTGATTATATAAGTTTGTGTAGCCACATAAGCTGAAGAAAATCATTACAAAACATATATAAATATTCTATGTGATAGCAAACAACATCAAAAATAAACTATAGATGCCTCTCCTTCAAATCATCCTTTGACATTATGAAGTTGACTCTCCAATCTGCAATCTTCAATAACAAACCCTAATGTTCTTCAACCATGGATATCACAATTAATCCATTTGCTAATGCAACACCTTCAGAGCCTACAGAAAAATGTATTTTTCCTCATTCTCCAAGAAAATCCATGCCTCCTCTTTCCTACCCCCAAAAATATGGAATAATAATATTCTCCACATTATCAAATCACCTTCAATAATGCCTCCACTACCTCTATTTCCTGTAACTTCCATCTTCCATGCTATTGGGAAAATGTGTCTCAACCTTTCAGTTATATAAAGGTTAGTTACATCGATAGGTGTAATATACAATGGTATCAATGGGGAGGAGTGAGATATGTGTGAATAATTTTTTGTTAACCTTTTTAGGAAACTCCTAAAATGGTCAACATATATTAAATAAATGATACATTGTAGATCTAGACAGTTAACTATTAGTTTTTATATCTAATGGTGGATATTTTGTTGTTTTATCTTGCCCTCGAAGGTATCCCTATTTTATGAGGGTGTTGTACTATGATGGTAGATGGTGATGTATTCAGAGAGTTTGATAGCAGTCATCTTGTCTCTGGTTCTCTTAGTGGTGATACTTCTCTGAGAAGCTCACTCTACAAGTATATTGTAATCTTTGTGATTTATGAATAATATATTGGGAAAATTTTAGAGTGTGGGGTTTTTCTCCGAAAAGGGTTTTGCCCACGTAAATCACTATGTTGTGGTATGGATGATATTTATGTTTATTTCTATTTAAGTTTATGTAACTATTAAAGATCTAATTTTTTTTTGCATTATTCTCCTCTCAAGATTAGTGTAGGAACTTGTTCCGCTACCTTAGCTTCCTTACAAGTGGTATCAAAGCTTGATCACCTTTGGTTTCAATTTTGGGCTATTGGGTTTTTTGAACTAATACAAATTTGAGTGGGAGCTTGTGTAGAAGATACTTTGTGATCTTGCTGCAAGAATTTTCATATGACAAGTCCATAAGGGAGAATAGAGGTGGAGAAATTATTTGTAAATAATTTTAAAATGTGGAAGATGAAGAGGGAGGATTTGTTGATGAGAATGTTTCAAGGCCTATAGATCCTACTCAGGCTACTCAATATGATGTTATGGATAAAAAATCGAACTTGGGACTAATTAGATTATGCTTGGTAAACTTTGTTTTAATTAATTTCCATGAGGAGACCTCTACATAGAAACTATGGAAAAAGCTTGGTGAGATGTATCATGCCAAATCTTTAGTGAACAATATTTCTTTGATGAAGAAGTTGTATTCCTTGAGAATGGAAGAGGGTGGAAAAATCACATACCACCTAGAAGAATTCAGTATTTTGGTTGATTAGTTGGCATTAGTTGGTGTCAAAATGGATGAGGAGGAAAAATATCAGATCTTGCTTTGTTCTTTGCCTTATTCATGGGATTCTCTTGTTATGGCTTGGGAGTACTTCTATAATTTTGAAGTCTAAAGATGTGGTGGGTTATTTTATTTCTAATGAGATGAGGAGGAAGGTATCCATCATTTCCAAGGAGGCCCTAAATTTTCATAGAATACTTAAGGATAAATGCAAGAAAAATGAGAAGCGTGAAAAATCCAAGTCCAGGGGGAGATCTCAAACTCCTGGACAGTCCAAAGTTATTTGTTGGAACTGTGATAAGCCTAGACATGTTTGTAAGCAATGCAAAGAAGAAAAGAAGAAGAAAAAGAAGAAATTTGATTATGATTCTAACTCTGAGAGGGAAGATGTTGATGCATTCATTGCAACTTTGGCAACTTGTGCAGATAATGATGCATGGTTAATTGACTCAGGTGCATCTTTCCATATGACATTCAATAGAGATTGGTTTTCTGAATATGAAGAATTTGATGGAGGTAAGGTGTACCTGGGTGATGATTCTCATTTAGACATTGTTGGTCGTGGTAAATTTAAAATCATATTTCCTAATGGTGGAATAAAAGGGATTAATGGTGTATTTCATATCCATGGATTATAATGAAATTTGTTATTTATAAGAAAACTAATAGATGTGGGTGTGTAGATAGTATTTTTTGATGCAGGATACAAGATGGTTAGAGGTGCTATGGTGATTTCTAGAGGTGTCAGATATGGTACATTGTATAAGCTGGATGCATGTACTATTGAAAGCAATAGTACTTCTATTAAAAGCGAGTTTGTGGAAGAAGTGATGATTTTACCTTGAACAGATGGTCATGGATTTTGGGTACCCAAGGGTGCTCTTTCTTCTCAAACAAATTTACCTACACAGAAAAATATGTTATGGCACCAGAGACTTGGCCACATTGGAGAAAAAGGTCTAAGGACCTTGAAAAATAAAAACCTTGTTCAAGGTTTGTCTGATTGTAATTTTGAATTTTATTTTTGTGAGCATTGCATTTATGGGAAAAAAAACTACATTTAGTTTTACTCAAGTTCTCCTAAATATTTTGGTGTATTGGATCTTATTCATTCTAATGTATTTGGTTCTGTAGATGTTTCTTGAATTGGTAAATCCACATATTATGTTTTATTTATTGATGATTATAGTAGGACATGGGTATATTTTCTAAAGAGTAAATCTGAAGTTTTCAGTTGATTTAAAAAAATTAAAGAAATGGTTGAGTTTCAGACTGGAAAGAAAATAAAATGTTTAAGGACTATAATGGCAGTGAATTTTTCTCTAATGATTTTCATAGATTCTGTAAAGATTGTGGTATTCATAGACAGAAGAAAAATTTACATTCTCCACAATAGAATGGAGTTGTAGAAAGAATGAATAGGACACTAATGGAGAAGGGTAGGAGTATGTTGAGTGGTGTTGGCGTAGAATAATGGTTTTGGGTTGAAGCTATTGCCACTGCTTGTTACCTGATTAACATGTCTCCTACATCAACTCTTATTGATAAGACACATATAGAGGCATGGTTGGGTCACAAGCCTTCATTAAGACAACTTAGAGTTTTTGGTTGTGAGGCATATGCACATGTGCCAAAGGAAAAGCAAACAAGGTAGGAGAACAAGGCTATGAAATATATCTTCATCGGATATAGTTCTAGTGTGAAAGGATACAAGCTTTGGGATCTTCTTGCACAAAAGGTAATAAAGTAGAAGTGTTATTTTAGAGAAACTAAGCCTTATTTTGTTACATTGTAGCTAGAACAAAGTAAACAGGAAGATGTGATTCAATTTTCTTCTACACCTGAGAAAGTTGAATCGATTCCCAAAGCTAGAGAAGAAGTTGAGGAGAGCTCATCTAGCTCTAGATCTTTAGAAGAGGAGGAAGAACCTCCAACTCAACTTGTTTGTAGGTCTACAAGGAATAGACAATCACCTAAAATGTATACACTTGATGATTGAAGATGTATTTTTTCTTTGAATATTAACATGGATGGACCCAAATCTATAGAAGAAGCATTAGGTATGAATGATGCATAATCCTAGAGGATTGCTATGCAAGAAGAAATGGAATCTTTGAAAAAGAATGATACATGGTATCTTGTACCATTGCCTGAAGGAAAAAGGCTTGTTGGTTGCAAAGGGGTGTTCAAGAAAATAATTGGTTCAGATGGAGGTATTGAGAAGTACAAAGCAAGTTTGGTTGCGAAAGGTTACTCTAAAGTTGAGGGTGTTGATTATAGTGAGATATTCTCTGCTCTTGTAAAAATGACATCCATTAGATTTTTTCTTGTTATTGTTGATGCTTATGATTTAGAGGTTGAGAAAATGGATGCGAAAACTATTTTCTTTGATGGTGACTAGGAGGAGGATATTTATATGACGCAACTAGAGCACTATGTGGTGAAAGGTAAAAGTAAATTTTTCTGTAAATTGAAGAAGTATTTTTATGGCTTAAAATAGAGTCCTAGGATTTGGTGCCACAAATTTGATACATACGTGTTGAGTTTGGGATTTGAGCGTTCTAAATCAAATAATTGTGTTTATTATAAAACTAATGGTGATCATTTCTTGTTTATTGCATTATATGTTGATGATATATTATTTATTGGCAAAGGGAAAGGTATGATTTCAGAACTAAAATATCAAGTTGTTGCTAAATTTGAAATGAAAGACCTTGGTGTAGAGGCTCTAGACATGTTCTTGGGATGAAAATTAGAAGAGATACAATGAACAAAAATCTATGGCTTTTCGAAATTAAGTATGCCAATTCAATTTTATAGAGATTTAACATGCAGGATTATAGAGCATTATATCTTCCCCTTTCTATTGGAACAAAGTTATCTATTTCATATTGTCCAAAATATCCATTAGAGATGGAAGACATGAGTAGAGTGCCTTACCAGAGTGCAGTTGGAAGTTCTATGTATGCTATGGTTTGTACTAGATGAGACATTTCCCAAGCAATGGGAATTCTTTCCAAATATATGTCTAATCCTGGTAGAGTTCATTGGGATGCAGTTAAAAGAGTATTCAAATATTTGTGTGGTACCTCGGATTATTCCGTGTGTTGTTATAGTCATATAAGTGAAGATGATATTTCCTTTGATATTCATGGTTATGCGGATTCAGACTGGGAAAGTGATATTGATAGCAGATGATCCACCAGTGCTTATGTGTTTACATTATTGAGTGGTGCAATCAGTTAGATGAATAAGTGATAGGCTATGGTTACTTTGTCCACTAATGAAGCAGAGTATATGGAAGCTACTCATGATTGTCAAGAATCCATTTGGCTAAAGAGACTGTGTTCAGATATTAGAATAGGACAAGGTGCAGTGATAATTTATTGTGACTGTTAGAGTGTGGGGTTTTTCTCCCCAAAAGGATTTTCCCCACATAAATCATATATTGGGTCACTTTTGGAGTGTGTGGTTTTTCTCCCAAAAGGGTTTTCCCCACATAAATCATTTTGTTATGGTATGCATGATATTTGTGTTTATTTCTATTTAAATTTTTCTAATTATTTAATATCTGCAAAAGTTTTGCATTATTCTCCTCTCAAGATTAGTGTAGGAAGTTGTTCCACTGCCTTAGCTTCCTTACACATGCCCAACCTAGAAAAATGCATTGAAAATACATTGAAAAATATTAAATGGTCAACAAAAATAAAAATCATTACCACTCCCAAGAAAATTTCCAAGAATAATTTAGATTCTCATTCCTAGCAAATAGGTGTAATCTTGGAAAAAGCAATAGTCAACACAACATGGTTGCCTATATTTTTCCATACCACAGTTGAGAAACCCTAATGAGTTGCCTTAACTTGTAAATCCCTAGATATCCATGCCCAAATTTCCTTTTGCATTTTAAATAATTTAACATTTTTTAAAATTGTCTCCTAAACTATCTCCCACACCAATATTTAACAACAATATAATAAGTTCCATTATATAATACATTATTTGGCCTAATATTGCAATTTATTTATCAAAAACCATTTTACCCAAACCAAAAAATAAAAAATACTCTTTTTGGTTGATGCATGATTTTAATTAATTCTGGATGCTCTTGTATCATGAATCTACATTTGAATTAGTTGACTATATATTCCTAAGTTACGTGGATACCTTTAAAAAAAATTAGACCCTTATCATAATTTTTTGATAGCTCTATAATTTATTTTATTTAATCATTTTCTATTAATAATGTGCGTTAGTAAAATAAATTTATGTTGGGGATGGATTAAATTAGAGTATTATAATTTTTCAATCTAGTTAATGTTTTGTGTAAAACAATAATATATTTAATTAAAATAATGAGAGAATGAAGCCAAGAATATGAGTGAGAATGGAAACAAAAAATGAAAATGAAATGCAAGAAAATAAAAGATAATTAATTTATCAAAATAAGGTACATATATAGGAATTTAAGTGATTTGAACTCTACAAATGATGGAGGGAAAAGTTTCATTCTAATTTGTAAATACCTAATAGATAATTACCTCTGCAAATACCTATGCCAACTAATCAGTGATTAACCCATAGTAAAATATTTGGCATAAATGATGGTAAATAATTTATACCAACACACCCCCTCATTAAGAACATATTAAGTGGGAACAAAATATTGGGTTTACACAAGTACAATGCAACTCTCACAAAGTCAGGAAAACCCTATATAAAACCACCCCTTAATAAGGATAAAAATATCTTGTCTAAAATACTAGAAGAATAAGAAAATCCATGTGAGGAACAAGTACACCTCATAAGAGAGAAGAAGAATAACCATGAAAAACCCTCAATATACAATATCAAGTGCTTGGATAGATCACAGAACCATGTACAAACTCGAAGACTATATTATTACTCTCACACTCAACAAACTTCAAGCAGTTTCCTTAAATACTATTCTAGGTTGATAGAATAGATTGGAATGTTGGCTAGGACCAAAAAATTAGCATGTTTAGTGTAAAGAAATTCAACCAATAGAAATAATTAACACTCACAACCATGTCGGCTTGTGTTGTTCAAATTTATAACTAGAAGCTAGTTGTTAGGCATGTTTGAAATAAATTCATTAATCTTTTATATTTGCAGGCAATAATAGATTATAAATATTTAACTCGAGAAACCTTTAATAGCTGAATATTTTGTGATGAATGGGAATGTAGATACCTTGTTGAAAAGTATCTTAGCATACATCACCATGAACATGTATCAATATTTTGCAAATCGATGGAGCTACTATTAAAAATTCTTGGACATATGTCAGCATTATGTTCCCTGTATTAATTTCTCTCATCTTTCCTTTTCTTCTCACAAACAAGAAAAATATAGGCCACATGTCCAAATTCCAAGCCCCCACTATGTTCCCTCTCCTCTTTTTCTTTCTTCTTTTGGATGAGTGGAACATAGCCACGTGTCAACATTTTGATCCCTTGTGGTGTTCTCTCTCCTCTTTCCCTTTCTTCTTTTAGACAAGAAGATTAGGCCATGTGTCAACATTATGAGCTTCCACACAACCTTCTCTCTTCTTTAAGGATCTGTGATAGCCATCAGACCTAATGTTGAAAAATCATCCTAGACATATTTCAACCTTTCTTTGCACTTCATGACTTTTTCCTTTCTTTCCATTTCAATTTTGGGACGATAAAAAACTTTCACATTTCAACCTCATAGAACACAACTCAAATTTTTCTTACCTTTTATTTTTTCTTGTAGGCACACAAAAAACTACCACGTGTCAACCTCTCATAACACCACACATATAAAATGGGACCCACCATAGAGTTTGTAAATAAGAAAACATATGACATGTGTCACATCCACACAACACACTTTCCTTTTACGCTTTCCTTTTATATGTGTCAACTACCTATGATTCCATAGGACTTTCTTTCTTTCTTCTCTCTCTTTTTATGAGCTTGCAAAAGACCACCACTTTTCACCATTCTATGCAACCACAAGCCCATAAATGGGGCCTTCCATTTCTCCCATGGGTGATCAAATGTGTACCATCTATCTCACTAACGTCATAAAAAAGTACCACTAAATTAAGGGCTTTAGACTTAGGTAAAATATTTTTGAACCAAGGCAGGTAGTGCGTGGGGTCGATAAACCAATGATGCATAGGTACTTAAGCTATAACTTAAGAAATCAAGAATGTCTGGGAAATTTAGTGAAAAAATTGAAGATAAAGTGCAATCCCAGACATAACACTTAGAGTTTAGGGGAATTAGGGAAAAACCCTACCAGAGCATGAAACCCTAGCACATGTAGTCACGAGAACATTAAACTGCCATTGTTGAATGCAAAAAACACTCTTAGGCCATGAGAATAAGCATGAACAAACCAAATCAAGTAGGAAACACTTATGCCTTAGATAATTTGCAAAAAAAGAAATGTAGATAAAGAACTAAAGGTGAGAAAAGAAATTAGGTATCAAATCATAAAAGGAGGGGAGAAAATAAGGTATCACAATCCCAACTAGCAAGGAGAATTCAGATAAATATGATATCCTATTGGGTCAGTGCAAGATCAAGGGGGTCCAAACTAGGTCCTTAAGTGGCAATGAAAATTCAGAAAAACTGAGTTAGGTAACTTGACATAAAAAATTGAATAGGTTATTAATATAATTTGAAAAATATGTAAGAAGAGAATCTATATAAAATTGAATGTAGTTTCTAAGATACTAGACCTTTTAAAAAAAAAGTAAATCTATTTGGTGAAAATTTGAAATTTCAATGCACTAGTACTAAATTTTAGGAAAAAAAAGAAAGTAGGTGTATGTCTAACCAACCTAAGTACAAGAAAAAATAATATATTTTTTAAAAACTTTCAATATAAGTAGAGGACACATGCTAGAATGTGCCACATTTTTTTGCAATTTTTTTGCAAGTAAATAATTAGTTATGAATTTTTTACTAGAACTTTTTAAAAATATTAAAACTTGTCTGTTTGACCACCATAACTTGGTAAAAAAAAAATTAAATTCATTTTTCTTCATTTTATCCTATAGTATGGGAAGCATAGAATGTGTTTCATCTTTTGGATTCAAAAATTATGAATTTTTTTGAGAATTATAGATGTTTTTCAATGAACATATCAATCAGGACTTTAGTCATAATGCATGTAGAAAATCAATACTATTTATTTATTAAATAAAAAATAAGGCATATCTTATATTGGTGGAAAGCTAACAATTTTATCAAAAAACCCTTTTCATTTCTAAAACCTTAGAAATAGGGTTCCACCTTTTAGGAGATGGAACTTGGGTTTAGGATCTATTTCACTTAGTTCATTCAAGGATACCTTAGAGATATCAATCCATTGATAGAATGAGGGAAAGAGATATGCAATAAGGTTTCTTAGTGTGTGATTAAAGGTATAAAGGGGGTTCACCACCAAGCTAGGGCTTTGAAAGACAAGAAATGTAAATGAGATGTAAGACTTAAACAAATGACCTAGAAATGAACTCAACACACAACAGTAAACTAAGAAAGTACAAAGGTGCACTTGGAAAGATGAATGTGCTCAGAACAAGATCTAAAATCCAGAAAATATTATTTTCAAAGCATACTGGGACTCATACACTAGGCTGGGGGATTTAGTGCCAATTTAGAGTTTCTGGGTAGAAACTAGAATCTGGCAGTGGCAAGCCTAAATCCTCGAAAAGCCAAAAAAAGATTTATACCATGACTCATATGCCACAAGTGGCATATTAGTCTCATTTTTCTTTTTTTGTAAAGTTAAGATTTGAATCTATTCCCCTATCTCTACTCTGCCTTCTAAACCTATTTTTTGGATCTGAACCTATTACAAGACCCACAAAAAAAATTATTGCGTTAATTTGCTTATGGGGGGTTTTCCTTGGTCAAACCCCTAGTTTGGTAATTAAACCTTGATAAAAATGATAGATATTGAAAGTAAATGTGAGTGCAAGCCCTAATCTTAAGTGCATATAATATTAGGAGATCTAAAATACAATGAAACCTTATTCTAATGTGTTAGAATAAGATGCATGAATGAAGCATAAAGATGATGACTCACTTTGGGGGATCTCTAATCACCCTAATAAGTCATAATAATGTATATACCTTCCTTTAGGATGAAAATAAAATGATAATGGAGGATGGAACCACTTAGGAAACAAGTCATTAGGCTTGGCTTGATGGCTAGTTGCATCTCCCCAACTTAGGATCCATCATGATTCACTATAGACAACCATCATCAATCCTTGACAATGCTATATCTTGAATGAAAGTGAGCTTGAAGACCCACAAAAACACTATAATGTTGCTCCAAGACATCAAATTTGCTTGCTACTTTCTCTTGAATGCTCTTGTGAAAGTATTCCTAAGTGCTTATGAATGCTTATAACTTGAATTACTTTTCTAGATGAAAATAATGATTTGAAACCCTTTTTATATAGGAACTTCATCTAATTTACCGTTTATTAGATCCCAAATGTTGACATCAACCAAAAATTTAAATTGAAAACCTTAATTTCCCACTATTATGCGAGCCTTCTCCACTGTGACTTCCATAGTCTTTGGCTCAAAGACTCGGACACCACCACTGATGCGGGCGTTTAAACCCCTGGTAAAATGTTGTACTAGCATAGGCTCATCATCGCCAATACTAGCATACTACTTGAGTTCGTAGAACCTATGTTCATATTGCTCTACAGAAAGAGCTAACTGACGTAGATCATGGAACTCGTCATCCCTACGTTGCCTCCAGTGTTCCGAAAGGAACTGAGCTCTAAACCTCTCGAGAAACATCTCCCAAGATACAGAACCAATATCTATGTGGAGCTTCTACTCCTCTAGATGCCACCAAGTAGAGGCGAATCCTCTCAAGTGCATAATAGCGCATCTGGCATGGGTATTGCTACCATATGGGTGCATGGCAAAGCATCTACCCAAATCCAGTAGCCAGGTCTCAACCTCTAAGCCACCTCCTGTACCATCAAAGGTAGGGGGACGTGCTCTCAGTAAATCCCTCATATGACCTGCAACGATAGCATCCTGGTGTGCTATGTCCTCTACTCTCCTAGGAGATCTATCTCTCTCTCTGACAACCTCCTGCTCATCTACCTGTCTAGGTCCAAGACGAGCTAGGACCTCCTCTAGTAATGGACGTATCTGAGAACCCTCTACTGTTGACTGTACGGGATTCTGTCCCTCATTTCTCTGACCCATCTGTTCTACCTGATCACTGTGATGAGGGCTAGGAGGGGGAGTAACCTGAGGGATTGGCCCTCAGCCTCCACCTCGACCTCTACCACGACCTCTTCCTCCTCGCCTAGGCATGTTCCTACACATAACAATTACGAGTCTTAGATACTATACAACCAAGGCTAACAGTTGCGACACTACGTACTAGGTCAACCTAATGGGCTCGTGATTACCCAGAGCGTCCAGTGTTTGTAACCTTTGCTCTGATACCAATCTGTAATGCCCTGTCTTAATAACCTAAGAATGTTGCAATAGTGTAATAAAGGTGTAATAATAATTTTTTTTTTAAAGTTTAATTATTAAGCTAATTAGTTGCATACATTCATTAAGCTATGCGACGTTACACTACTTTGAGTTTTCCATAAGTGACTTAAGTATTTCGCATTGCACATATTAATTAACATTAACATAAACATCAAAGATAAACATTGCATAACATTGAAATTTCCATTCAAGATATAATAAATTACAAACTTGTTCTATACATTGCATTTGATAGGATATTACAATACTCATCCATCTTGATGAGGTAGTACAATAAAAATTACAATTACAAATACAAGTGTTCACCTCATAACATTGAGGGATGTGTTTTCAAATACATAATTTACATTTACAAATTACAATTACAATGAGGAAGTACTCATGAGATCCAAGTGTGAGCTCTCCATCCATGAAGCTCTCGGTGCCAAGATCAAACTGGGGACCCAACGGAGTAAGGTGCACGTTCCACCCAACCATGTGGTACCCATAGGTCCACCCCCCGTGCTAGGAGATAGTAATAAGGTTACCTAGACCTAATCTACTAACCCTAGACTCTAGTACATAACAAACTATTGGTTACATTGCTTCTAGATATTAGATAATTGATTGTAATACAAATACAAAGTTAACTGTTATTCTAGGTGGAGTGTCATCACAATACTGCAAAGGTTACCTTGGTGTTTCTTCCTAGGTTCCAGCCCCCAATCCTTGGGTTACCCTAGTAACCTCTTACAAAACCCGGCCCCATTTGCATACTATTGTGGAATTGAATGTCTTTTAAAGGAACAAGACACCGATTTTCCATTCCAGGCCTTCTCAACTTATACTCATGACTGAAGTAGCTCAAGAGTCATCAGCGAGGCATGTACATCTTGTTAAGTGTTTTTATTCTAACTACTGTGTTCTTTAGTTTTCACTGACTTACAAACTATTTGTAAGTTACCCTGACACCACTTTGTGTGTCGGCCCTTACAAATAGCCACTCCCCTAAACATAACAAGGGTTTCTAAGTTTTCATGACTAGGGTTTACCAAGTGCACAAATTACATCTCACAACAACAAATAAACCATAACAGTATTAGACACCATGTTTAACTCTTGCACAACCCAAGTCAATTTAAGAAATACATTTGAACAATTAAACACCCTTTTTACACAATTCATTCTGGAAGGCTTACTCAACAAAGGTTTTCCCAATTTGCCCCAAAAGAAAATACGTATAAAAGCAAATCAAGAAAGTAAATATCTATTATTTGGATCTACTAAATCCATATGCAACAGTTGAAAATACAACATATTTAAAAATTATCTTAATAAAAGATCTTTTTAATAATCAAGAAAAATAACTATTTCATTTATTCTATTTTTTTTATTTGCTTTTTCCCAATTTCACAATATATCATATTCAATAATTATATGTATATATTTATATTCATACATACACACACACACACACACACACACACACACACACACACACACACACATATATATAAATACAAATATAAATATAAATAATATATTTTAATCCTCATTAAATGAAAATCGGATTTTAAATAATATCAAACAGAGTTTATTTTATTTCCATTTCGAAAAAAACTAAAATCGAATGAAATTTTAAAAAGGGTTTTAACCCCAAAAGACCGGCGCTATGGCTGCGGCCTCCCCTTTTGGGGAGGACACGGCCCGCACCAAGCTGCGCCCAGTAGCCATGGTGGCTGCTGTGCGCAGCCGGGTGGCTGCGCCCACCCGTAAGGGTGAGGGGAGGGTTTTGGCCCTCCCCAAATGGCATTAAATTAAAATATTTAAAATTTAACAAATTTTTTTTTTTTCGGCGATTAAATAAATCGCGTTCGGCTCTTTTTTTTATATGAATTCGCTATACGCGAATTCTGTACAGTGAGGTTTTAAATCTATATAATTTATTTGGTATATATACATTTATATATGTATATATATATTTTTCAATATATATATATATATATTTCAATAACAGTAAATCACTGTAACTGTATATTTTTTTTTAACAGGAAATGAAAAGAAATATTTTCATTCTGAACAAATTGATTTTCCAAAATATAATATATACATAAAATCAATAACAGATGTTTTTAATGAAATAGATCTCCCAATTTATTTCCAAATCAAACAGGCAATTTTATCATGAAACCCTCTATGGTTTTATAATTTTCACCTGTAGGTATTCTACTGTTTTGAAATTAATTTTCACAGAGATTCTAATATTTAACAGCAAGAATTTCTTTCCTTTCTCAATTAAAATTCTTCTCAAATCCTTTCTACTTGTTTAAATAAAATCTTTAAGAAATTCCCGAGAAAACAAAGCACAGAAAAATCTAACTAATATTTTCTTCAACATTCTTTTCAAAAGAAATTAAATTACACAAAGAAGAATACCTGTAGCTTGAGATTTGACTGTAGAAAAGAAAACCTCTGTAGCACACAAATCCCCAAAATCTTTTCCAACCAGCACAAAAGATCCTCCCACCAAGGGATCTTCCACAAATATACAACCCCAGAGGAAATAACAAATCCTCTTAGATAAATAAATTTTTTTACACAGCAAGAATTTTTTTTGCAAAGCTCTGATAATTTCCCCGTGAGGAAATTGAATAACCTCTGTCTTTTTCCCTGAGATCCAAAATATCCTCCGTAACCAATTTTCAACAACCAAAAGCAATTATTGCACTCACACACATGTCGAGGAGTGGTTGTGAAAAATATCTTCCCCACCACTTCTCGGCAAATTTCCCATTTCAAATTTGCATGCAAATTTTAATTTATTTAATTTAAATTTAAAACTAAATTTCAATTCACATGCATTTATTTATTTTTAAATACACTATTTACTCACTTAATATTTTAATTTAATTAATTAATTAATTTAATTAAATAAGTTTCATCTTTTAAAATCAAACTATTTAACCAAATAAGCTAATTAATTAATTAAATAATCAAGCAAGTAATTTCTACCAGATTTAAACATTAATTTAAATACCAATAATTTAAAACACAATACTATCATTAAAAATTAATCAAATTTGTTTTTCAAATGATTTATCCAAACAGAAAATACAAGACAAACCTATGACTCAAACTAAAACAGACAAAGTACTAAGACTAGGGTTAAAGGCTAGACTAGGGTAAACCAAACTACTATCTCCCGATGAACGTATCCGTTGAGTCTTGACACGCTCAAACCTGAGTACCCAGGTGGAGTCGGTGTCATGTACCTGCAATTTCCTGCAACCAAGCAATAACATGCATACAATATATATATATATATATATATATATATATATATATATATATATATATATATATATATATATATATATATATATATATATATATATAAAAAGCATTAAACAGACACACCGTGCGAAGAAAATCACAGATATCACAGGGCACTCGCAAGCGAGTGATGCGATTCCATTCTCCACACCAATACACTTCACAGCAAACTGATGAAATAAATAGTTGTTAGTCCATCATAACATGTACATAGCAATGATCAACTGAAAGTAAACATCTACACTAACTCAAAGCATATCAGAAAGCAATAATCACCATACAAAGTATCATCATGTCACAGAATAATCCACTATCACTCAAAACCAGCGATCAAAATATCCAAACAAGGTATCATAGTCTAACAGTGTGAAAACATAACAACAAAAAGCATAAACATAAATGGAGGGGTACTACATGAATGGTCTTGTGAAAGTATGCCTAAGTGCTTATGAATGCTTATAACTTGGATTACTTTTCTAGATGAAAATAATGATTTGAAACCCTTTTTATATAGGAACTTCATCCAATTTACCATTTATTAGATCCCAAATGTCGACATCAACTAAAAATTTAAATTGAAAACCTTAATTTCCCACTCAAACCCTATAAGGGGCCACACAAGACTCATACACCGAAGATGGCGTATGAGTCCCACCCTGGCTTTCCAGGGTGAAAAAATGTCGGGTTGTTAGAAAATTGAATTCCTTTGTTGATTTTGTTGGGATTTTAGTCGAAATAAGCCTTGAGATCTGAAATAAATGGTCTTAGGGTCCTATTATTGATGATTTAAAGTGTCAAGAATGTAGGGGTACTAAAATAGGTCCAAATTAAGTGTGAAATTGTACCATCTCAAAGAAGAGCGTACAATTTTCTACACTGCATTTAGGCGCCGCTTTAGTGCCCATATGACTCTATGTGCATATGCAAGCTAAAGGAATTCAAACAGTAAACTTCATTTCATTAAAGGATACTCATATGGATTCATTTGTGAGCATGGGAGAATGAAGCCCCCACTGTAGCTATCTACAAAACCACAATGTTAGGAACTGCATCCTGTAAAACCAATTCATTAGTCATTCCAAAGTTCCTCTTATCTAACTTCTTCACGGAATCAAATTTGAGGGTAGATGTATGCCCCCCCCTTGATTTTGCTTGCTTTATGGAGGTGGAATCAAGGTAGCAGTCTAGCTGCATCAAATTATGTGTCATATCATAGGGTATTTCCAAGTATCATACCACATAATGATAGATGTTAGATGAGAATGAGATTGGAATCATCAATCTAACACAACAAACGACATAAAAAAATAGAGCTCTCTAGCCCCCAATATGCGAGTTTGAATGAAAAATCACTTTTAACCCTAATATGAAAATGGCCTAGTTTAAACATATATAAGAGTAAACAGTGAAGTAATTTGTAATCATTTTGTCTTACACCTTATTATAGTTTTATTTCGATGGAGAGTGAGAGATAAAAATGAGCATTCGAGCATGCGTGCCTCCAAGACTTGATAGCCTACATGAGGAGGTAGCAGGAGGTGACCTTAAGCATCCTATGAGTGTATTTTTCTCTACCTTAGCTTTTTTTTCATGCATTTATTTTATGTTTTTTATGTATTTCTAGACAGATTTAGAAACTTGGAAGAAAAATTTGCAAAGCATCCATTTTTTTCAAAAAGTGTCCCACTTTTTTGCAAAGTGTCTTGTTTCTTTGCGAAGTACCCTAGAAATGGAATAAAGTGTCTACGGCATTAGAAAATTACCCTAGAGAAACTTTACCACATTTTTTGACTGTTGATGTATAGATTTAAGGATTTAGAATTCTCATAGGTGATATTTTTGCTTTTTTATTAGACTCCTATACGATCACAATAGTGTCTCAGTGGCAAAGTATTATGTCACTTACAAGACCTCCTCATGACACTATTGGTGGAGGATGGAAAAACCTTGCAAGCCACTAGATTATATTGGGTGTATCTCATGCCACCGATGAGACACCATGATGCCATGTTAATGGAATTAGTAGAGAGATGGGATGTAGACACCTGCACCTTTCGGCTCCCAACCAACAAGATGATGATCACTCTGGAGGATGTACATCACATCCTTCAATTTCCTATTCGAGGTGAAAGATTCCATTTCATAGAGGACCATATATATAGGTAGATGGGAGAAAATATAGGGTACTGCCTTGGAGGAATAGTTCAAGATGAGATCATGGGCCCATGTATTTAGATATAGTGGCCACTCTGTGGATGGCTTTCAGTTTTGAGATGGCTCATGATATTCATTGTAGCACTAGTAGTGGTCCTAGATGGCTAGGAAGCACGCCTGGATGGAGGCCTAGTTCATATGATATGGGAGATGGAGCATTAGTAGACTGTCTATGCATAGGGTCATAACATTCTTGCACATATGTACTATGATCTTGGATGGTTTGTGTATCATGAGGTTGAGAGCATGTTGTATTGTACACTTCTACAGGTTTGGTGCCTAAAGCATATCACATGCACCAGGCTGATAGGATTTTCATCTATATACACCTTGGGATATCCACATTCCATTAGTTATCCACTGAGGCAAGCATGGCAGTATGGAGATTTATACTTTTGGAGAGCCAGATTTGACTACTTGGATCAAGAAGAGATCCTTTGGAGACCTTACTAGCTAATACCATAGTGACAAGATGAGACCTAATAGTTGAGGAGGATGCAGATGGATAGATTTCTACTAGGGAGGCATTATTATGTAGTAATCTACCATTTTACTATGATCATGTCATGAGATAGTTCAGATAGGTACAGGTGCCACCAATAGCACGAGCATCCTACCGGTGATTAGTGTGGAGTTCCCAGAGGCCAAGAGATACAAGATGACTAATAGTGGAAGATTTTCTACCCAGTGACTTAGATGACTCAGATCTCAACATGCTCTAATATCTGATGCTGATGACATTGGTGCTACAAATGAATTTGAGGAGTGGTGGGCCATAGCACGTCTAGCTCTAGTATTTCCTATGGAATAGCCTATATCTTTTATGGGGCCTCTTCTAGATTAGAGGGACGAGGAGGAGGAGGTAGGTGAGGATATAGGGATCAAGATTACAAACCTATTTTCAAATGAGGTAAAGAAGGACTACGATGATGAGGTAGCCTCAAAATATGAGGAGGATGAGGATGAGAACAAGGATGAGGATGAGGAGGAGGAGGAGGAGGGCCAGCTAATGGGTGAGGGAAGTGACATAGTAGAGGAATTCCAATTTCCTATGAGTGGAGAGATTCAACTCCAACCCGTGTTACTGATCACAGTCAGTAGCTGCAACATGCACCAACACTTATGAGCATGGAGAGGCTAGCACATATTTTGTTCCTCCTGCACAGGATGAGGTTGTTTCTACATACTCGAATAGAGATCTAGGTAATAACATATTATTTATGATTATTCTTATGCTTTCATAATTATGCTTTTTATTTATATATGTATATATCATGATGTGTAATGATTAGCTTTATGATTTCTATCTTTCCAGGTCTATGAGAGAGTTGCATGATATCTACCAATAGGAAGCAACAAAGATAGTTCAGTCTTAGATTGGGCTATCAGAATAGACTATGTGCCCCCATCTATCATGGAGTAGCACCTAGATTTGTTTGAGCCTTATGTTAGATTGAGAGCAGTATATGTGGGTGCTACTAGGCATGTTGATCAAGGCAAGGTTACATATGAAGAGTTGTAGTCATCCCTAGTTCTAGTGGAGGTTGAGAGATATCATGCAGAGATTTCCAAGCTACAAGTGGATAGAGACTGCGTAGAATGAGAGCACATAGAGGCCATCGCATGGGAGACCATGGTTGTTGGATGAATAGAGGGCCTATACTATGCACTAGATTATCTTATTAGTTCATTATTGCATATTATCGTCTCTTGATAGACAGTCTCTCGATGGCTGTGATCACTAGGTTCTGAGGGAGTTGGTAGCCACATGCCACACTAGCATTGTATATTTTATAACATGTACTAAAACTTTGTGATATATATGATCTTTTATGTTTTCTTGTTTATGCTTATATGTTTAAGTTAGATGACAATATGATTTATCAAATAATCTTTGTAAGAATATCTAATAAATGTCTCGATGATCTAACATGTTTTATGTGATCTAATTAAAACTATCCTAGTTTCTTTTAGATGCAACATTATGATTAAGTATGTTATATTCAATTAGATGCACCTATGATCTAATTAAAGAACATTAAATGCATATAAGGATCTAATCTAACACAACATAAAAGATTAAATTGAATAGTATGAAACCTAAAGTAACCACCTAAAATTAATTTAAATAATTACTTTAGTATTCAAGACACACAAATGAGAGAGAATATACAATGCCATCTACAAACTCTAACACCACTAATTTATCACTCACACTATTCAAGAAGATTATATATAGTACTGACACAAATGCATGGAATTAATAGGTTCTTTGAGATGTGTTTCATCCATTTCTATTAACATGTATTGTCCAAACCCATAACTTTCATTCACTATGTAAGGTCCTAACCAATTAGGGTTGAATTTTCCTTTTTTGTTGGCAACGACATTGGCGTTACATTGATTCTCGAATAGTACCAAATCACCCTTAGTAAATGCACGAGGGATGATGTGATCATTGTAACTACATTGCAATTTTTTGGAATAAGCTTGGATATTCTCAAGAGTGTTAATGTGTCATTCATCAAGCATTTCAAGCTGATACAATCATTGTTATTTATAAGTATTGTCATCAATAAGTCCTTCAAGAGTGATTCTTAATGAAGGAATCTCTAACTCCAAGGGCATTATCACCTTGGTACCATAGACAAGGTTATAAGGAGTGTTTCTAGTTGATATTCTAATACTAGTTTGATAAGCCCATAATGCGTATGTTAATTGTTTGTGCCAATCCCTATTATGTTTGCTTACTATTTTCCTTAAGATTTGTTCTAGAGTCTTATTAGTTGATTAGGCTTGACCATTAGATTGTGGGTAGTAGGGTATTGAAAAATTATGTTATAACTTCTTCACGTCATTATTCTTAAATGGTGTCCCATAAGCTAAAACTAATGTGGAAGGAAGTCCAAAGCAAGAAATAATGTGTTCCAATACAAAACGACATATTACATCAACAATTGTTGAACGAAGGGGTATGGCTTCTACCCATTTTGTGAAATAATATGTTGCGGTAATTATAATGGTATGTCTAGTGGAAGAATGAGGTGAAATATTTCCAATTAGATCTAGATTCCATATTAAGAATGGCCAAATAGGAGCTTGGGCACAAAGCTCAGAAGCGGAAGCGTGAATCAAATTGCTATTTTCTTGACACTTGTGACATTTATTAATGTATTCAAAGCAATCTTTTTCCATATGTCTCCATTGATGGTTAATCAAATTGATATGTTCTTGATAATTGTGACATTTATTAATGTATTCACTAGAGCTTTTTGTGATGGTTCATAACACTTCTTCAACAATATCTTTGATTGATGGTTTCATAATTGTATGGACATTAAATGTGAAATATTTTGAAGGATGTTGAAGGGATATAAGGGAAGCCACACTTTCCATTGCATCCACATGTCGATTATATTTTTTGGGATGTTATCAATGGTTTATGAATCAAAGGTGTTTAACTGAGTCATCATGAGATCCTTATATTTTGATAATTTATATCATGCTTTTTTTGATACGTTCCATTTATTTTCTTAATGAATAATTGTGAATCACCGAATATATTAATGTCTTGGGCTCCCAAAGTTAAAGTGACGTGTAATCTAACAATTAACACTTCATACTATACAGTGTTGTTTGTGCATATAGAGTTTAAGCAATAGGACAATGGAATGGGATTTCTTACAAGTGGGACTATTATAATCTCTGTGTCGAGCCCTATTCTAGACGTAGAGCTTTCAAAGTATAACTATCATGTCTTAGTTTCAATCATCAACAAATTATCGTCAAGGAATAAATCATGATTAGCTAATGCAAGGGGAGAGGGAGTGTTAGCTAACTGGTCGATCAAGGCTTTTCCTTTAATTTCCTTTCACAAAAAAAATTTAAGGTCAAACTTAGTTAATAACATAACCCATTTAGCTGAATGTCTAGATAAATCCCTTTTAGCAAAAAGATGTTTTAAAGGATTAAATTTTTTCATCACATGTATTTTTGCATTTAGTAAGTAATTTCTCAATTTACTAGTAGTGAATACAAGATCCAAACATTGTTTTTATATCATTTTGTATCATGTTTCATAATCAATCAGAGTGCAACTAATGTAATAAATAGGATGTTCTTTACCTTTTTCGTCTTGTTGAGCTAACAATGCTGCAAGAGCATGGGTTGATGTTATTGTATAAAGGATGAATGATTTTTCTTGCATAGTGAGTTGTAAAATAGGTGGAGTACCAAGGTAATCTTTCAAACTTTCAAAAGCCTATTTAAAATCTTTATTCCAGTTAAACTGAACCTCCTTAAGAAGAGATGTAAAGGGTAATGTTCGGTCTGCTAGGGATGCTACAAAATGATGGATAGCCTGAATTCCTCCTTGTGTAGTGTGTTATAATGCATGCCCTTGCATTTCCACACCTGTTTGGACCCGCCTTGCTTTATTTATGCTTCTTTATGGCTTAATTGGTCCTATTTTGCATCCACAAGTGGGTGCTACCACAATACTATGTCTCACTTTTGGGATGTGCTAATTTTTGCTTGAAATCACTATTTTAGAAAAAAAATAATGATTTAAGTCTTGAAAGGCTCCATCTATATGGTTTTAATTGAAGATTGATAGATAGTACCTCCTTAGATCAAACCCCCTTGGATAGAAACCCTATAGTATTAAATCATACGCACAATGGAGTCTCCTTCACAACTATCAAAATGCTAGCAAGAAAACCACTTTTTCTTTACCTTTTTAGGGATTAAATAACATCATTAAAAAATTATATTTTTGAATATTGTTCCCCTTAAAACTAGCTTTCCAACAAGTATAGGTTTGATATATTTTCATTTTAATATTATGTATTTAATTTTCAATTTTTACTAAACATAGGTTTTTCTTTGAACATCAAGCTCTTTGTTGTGCAGAGGTGGAAAAATAGTAAACCACTGTAAGAAAAATTAAAAAAATACCCATTCCCTAGATATTGATTTCCTTTTTTCAAACAAAAAGGAAAAAATGGATTTCGATATATACACAAAAAGTTAAGTTTCTACGACACACACATATGTCCAAATTATAGTTACACTGACTTCAAAAATGAATTTTAAAAAAAATATGCAACAAAAAATTATGAAAAAATATCCTTTCCCTAGATATTGATGTTGAGAATCTATATTCCAAAAATTATAATTTAATACTTTATAGAAAAAACGTTATGTTGTACAACACAAAAGTTACTTTTTGAAAATGTCGTTTTCTATCTAAAACTAGTTATTAAAGGAGATGTTGAAAGATTCATGATTTATTTTAAAAAAAATTGAAAAAAAATATTTTTCGAATCTGCACACAAATTTCCACAAATCACTAGTTCACAACATATTCAAATTCTTTATGGTTTAGTTGTTATGGGTTTCAGAAGATGAATATTTAGTTAAAAATTTTGATGTAAATGTCCATCTTGGGCAAAAAATGAGACACAGTATTGTGATTTCACCCAACCATAATAAACTATATATTTTTATGGAAAATCCTAACAAACATCAAAAGATAAATGATCATTTAATGAGTATGTCTATGTGTCCCTAATTTATGGACTAGGACTAAAACACCACCTAGGGTGTCTTTGTCCTCCATGGGTCTTGGGACCCTGATATTTAATGTACCTGAAAAGGTCCCTTTTTAGAGTTTTTTCCCTGATATTTGAGCCTTGGGACTAAGACACTGCCTAGGGAATCTTAGTCCTCCTTGGCTTATTTTTGGGATTCAATTTCAAATTCTAGCAAAATTTAGCCTCCTTTAATTAATGATTTCATATGTCATCTTGTGGTGTAATTTTGGGGTATTAGGCATGAATAAGTATAAATACAAGGTTCCTCCACTCATTTTCATAACAAGCATTCAAGTATTCATTCCTAAGGAGATTTTATGCATTCAAGAGAAATTCATCAAGCATTTGGAGCCATCATCAAGATTCAAATACATGTCAAGGTTTTAGTGCATTCATTCGTGTTGTTGAGCCAAGATTGTCGATGTAGAATTGAAGATCCATTTGCAACCATTGGTCACATTATATGCAAGGATCCAAGATCTACATTATTCATGGCCACTACATGGTAGATTGTATATTTTCTTCACAAGACATCATACAAGGTGATATCATTTGCATATTTCATGTTTCATGCTTCATTTCATCATTTGGTTTAATTACCTACAAGGGGTTTGACCAAGGAAAACCCCCATTTACTAATAAATCAACAAGTTTACCTCTCTTTTATGTTTTTGTTCATAGATTTAGCTGGAATTCTTGAAGATCATTTGGTGTGAAAAGTTGTAAAAGTTGCAAAATTGGATTGCAAAGTTGTCATCTTCATGGAAACTCACCAACAAGCTGAATCTAGAAGTTTCAAAACCTAAGATCGGACAGAAAGCAAGTGCAGAACTTGGAGCTCAAGATCACATTCAGAGTTTTCAAAAATTGATAATGGGACTAATATGCCACCTTGGACATCTTAGTCATCCCAAGCATATATTTCACAGATTCCTTCAGATTGGGTTCTGACATCCGAAGACTCTGAATTTGCCTCGAAAAAAAATAGTGGGAGTAATATGCCATCATGGGCATCTTAGTCCTCCATAGCACTCTTTGGCAGCTTCTTCACATTTACAGAATCCTCACAACATCTCTAGACTTCCTAGGTACACACATCCTACCCTGTTTTTGCATAATTTCATTATTTGCACTCTTCATTTAGCTTGCATAACTAGGTTTTGTAGGATGAATGTTCGTTTTCCTTTTCCAAGAATTTGCTTGGTGGTGAACCTCTTTAAAGCTGAAAGAACCCCCTCCTAGGTCCTCCTCATTGGGAATTGACACACCTTGTGAGGTTGTTAGTCAACCCAATTGAGACTCCTAGGACATTATTGAGTGATTTGCTCGAGAAAGAGTGATATTCATATATCAATTTTTCAACCAATCAATTGATTTAGGCTAGAATTTTTACATGTATTTGAAAAAGTATTATGAAAGATAAAATAAAATAAAAATCTCATGTTGGCTAGTATTTTTGTAAAATTCCTTCTCAAAGGAGATAGGATATTAAATACACATATTTAAATCATTATCCTAAATCCTATATAACTAATTTCCAACCTCTAAGGAACATTTTATAATTTTTTAAAAAAAAATCTCAACATGTATATTGGCTAACTAAGTGTTTGTCAAACCTTTCTAACCATTATTTTTTTCATAAATAACTGGCTCAATTGAGAAGTTATTTCTTGCTGCAAGCAAATACACATAAAATGGAAACATATTTCACATAAACATTATTTTAATTGTTGATATATAAAAACAATATCAATCATGAAGAAATAGAAACATAGTTTCCTATTTTTATTGAATCTTTGTGATCTATAAAAATGTGCTATGAATTCAAGAGTAAATAAAAAAGTTGATGTTGGAGTTCAATTTCCTTTCTTGATCATTAAATTATAGGGAGACACCCCATGTGTTGTTAGTTGAGTATTCTACAATTATTTTGGCATGATTTTTTATATATTATTTCTTATGGATTATTCAAAATTTCTCACCACCTAATATTCATGATTTAGCTATGATATTTGATTGAAAAGATCCTTACACAAGGAAGAAGAATTATTTTTTATTTGAATCTTATATTTGATATAGTTGATTTGTTGAGTGAAAACTAGTAAGACTTAACAAGTCATGTAATTTTTTATGTTTACTTATGTTTTAGATTATAGAGTAGACAAGATACTGTTGTTTTGCGTTGACCTTTGTATTTATTAATATTATAAATTAGTGGTAGAATCAGTGTAAAAATATTGTTATTTTATACTTTGATTAAATTTGATATGATTGTTTGATAATACCTTGGATCCACATTCTAAATATTATAATCTATTTAAAATTTACACTAATGTCATTCCACCCAACTTGCTTTTAAAATGGATATTGTTCAAACATAACTAGATATAAACATACACATATAAAAATAAAGATTTTTGAGGTTATACTTTAGATGACCATAAGTCTTATGTAGAATCATAATTCACCCATGAATCACTTGAAATTATCAAATCTAGAATAATACTCCACTTGGAATACAGATTGATATGCGTTTGTTTTGACATTTATATTTATAATCATTATAATTTTGTGGTGCAATTGTTATAAATATATTAATATTTTATACTTTTGATTACTGTGAGATATTTGTTTAGTAATACTTTAGATGCATATTTTTAATGTTATAATCTAAGATAAATTTGAAGTTACATGATTCTATTTCATTCACTTTGAAAATGAATATTGTTGAATATCACTAAATACAAATTTATAAATGTACAAACAATAATTTTTTAAATTATATTTTGGATAATCGGAAGCATCATCTGGTCACAATTCATAGTGATTGATGTAAAATTTAAAAATTCTAGATAAAAAAACACTTGTCATAATGAACCACATACACAATAGTATAATTACTTGAATAATATTTCACTTATAATGATGGACCAATATAATTACTTGAATAATATTTTACTTGTAATAATATTCGAGTTGGAATATCTAGGCTAATATAAGTCCGCGCTGACCTTTACATTTATAAATATTATAATTTACTAACACAATTATTACAAAATATTAATATTTAATGCTTTTGATTAATTTGAGATAGTGATTTAATAATACTTTCGGTGCAGATTTATATATTATAATCTAATGCCATTTTGCATTAATATATTTCTTTGACTATTAATATAGTTAAAATATCACCAAATGTAATCTTATAAATATTTTTAAATTATGTTTTGGATGAACAGAAACCTTATATAGCCACAAGCCACATTTCACATTGATTGATCTAAAGTTATAAATGCTAGAATAATACACCACTTGTAATTATATGCCACATGCCCAACAGTAGAACTACTAAAATAATACTCCACTTGGAATGATAAAGCAAATGGACATGACTAAGAAACAGTGGGACAATTCTCTACTTGGAATAATAAGGGTTTTGCCCACATAAATCACTATGTTGTGGTATGGATGATATTTATGTTTATTTCTATTTAAGTTTATGTAACTATTAAAGATCTAATTTTTTTTTGTATTATTCTCCTCTCAAGATTAGTGTAGGAACTTGTTCCGCTACCTTAGCTTCCTTACAAGTGGTATCAAAGCTTGATCACCTTTGGTTTCAATTTTGGGCTATTGTGTTTTTTGAACTAATATAGATTTGAGTGGGAGCTTGTGTAGAAGATACTTTGTGATCTTGCTGCAAGAATTTTCATATGGCAAGTCCATATGGGAGAATAGAGGTGGAGAAATTATTTGTAAATAATTTTGAAATGTGGAAGATGAAGATGGAGGACCTGTTGATGAGAATGTTTCAAGGCCTATAGATCCTACTCAAGCTACTCAATATGATGTTATGGATCAAAAATCCAACTTGGGACTAATTAGATTGTGCTTGGTAAAATTTGTTTTAATTAATTTCCATGAGGAGACCTCTACATAGAAACTATGGAAAAAGCTTGGTGAGATGTATCAGGCCAAATCTTTAGTGAACAATATTTTTTTGATGAAGAAGTCAAGTATTCCTTGAGAATGGAAGAGGGTGGAAAAATCAGATACCACCTGGAAGAATTCAATATGTTGGTGGATTAGTTGGCATCAGTTGGTGTCAAAATGGATGAGGAGGAAAAATCTTAGATCTTGGTTTGTTCTTTGCCTGATTCATGGGATTCTCTTGTTATGGCTTGGGAGTACTTCTATAATTTTGAAGTCTAAAGATGTGGTGGGTTATTTTATTTCTAACGAGATGAGGAGGAAGGTATCCATCATTTCCAAGGAGGCCCTAAATGTTCATGGAATACTTAAGGAAAAAGGAAAGAAAAATGAGAAATGTGAAAAATCCAAGACCAAGGGGAGATCTCAATCTCCTGGAAAGTCCAAAGTTATTTATTGGAACTGTGATAAGAATAGACATGTTTCTAAGGAATGCAAAGAAGAAAAGAAGAAGAAAAAGAATAAATTTGATTATGATTATAACTCTAAGAAGGAAGATGTTGATGCATTCATTGCAACTTTGGCAACTTGTGCAGATAATGATGCATGGTTAATTGACTCAAGTGCATCTTTCCATATAACATTCAATAGAGATTGGTTTTCTAAATATGAAGAATTTGATGGAGGTAAGGCGTACCTGGGTGATGATTCTCATTTAGACATTGTTGGTCGTGGTAAATTTAAAATCATATTTCCTAATGGTGGAATAAAAGGGATTAATGGTGTATTTCATATCCATGGATTATAATGAAATTTTTTATTTATAAGCAAACTAATAGATGTGGGTGTGTAGATAGTATTTTATGATGTAGGATGCAAGATGGTTAGAGGTGCTATGGTGATTGCTAGAGGTGTCAGATATGGCACATTGTATAAGCTAGATGCATGTACTGTTGAAAGCAATAGTATTTCTATGAAAAGCGAGTTTGTGGAAGAAGTGATGATTTTACCTTCAACAGATGGTCATGGATTTTGGGTACCCAAGGGTGCTCTTTCTTCTCAAACAAATTTACCTACACAAAAAAATATGTTATGGCACCAGAGACATGGCCACATTGGAGAAAAAGGTCTAAGGACCTTGAAAAATAAAAACCTTGTTCAAGGTTTGTCTGATTGTAATCTTGAATTTTATTTTTGTGAGCATTGCATTTATGGGAAACAAAACCGCATTTAGATTTACTCAAGTTCTCCTAAATATTTTGGTGTATTGGATCTTACTCATTCTAATGTGTTTGATTATGTAGATGTTTCTTGAATTGGTAAATCCACATATTATGTTTTATTTATTGATGATTATAGTAGGACATGGGTATATTTTCTAAAGAGTAAATCTGAAGTTTTTAGTTGATTTCAAAAAATTAAAGAAATGGCTGAGTTTCAGATTAGAAAGAAAATAAAATGTTTGAGGACTGATAATGGTAGTGAATTTTTCTCTAATGATTTTGATAGATTCTGTAAATATTATGGTATTCATAGACAGAAGAAAAATCTGCAGTCTCCACAATAGAATGGAGTTGTAGAAAGAATGAATAGGACATTGATGGAGAAGGCTAGGAGTATGTTGAGTGGTGTTGGCATAGAATAATGGTTTTGGGTTGAAGCTATTGCCACTGCTTGTTACCTGATTAACATGTCTCCTAAATCAACTCTTATTGATAAGACACATATAGAGGCATGGTTGGGTCACAAGCCTTCATTAAGACAACTTAGAGTTTTTGGTTGTGAGGCATATGCACATGTGCCAAAGGAGAAGTGAACAAAGTTGGAGAACAAGGCTATGAAATGTATCTTCATCGGATATAGTTCTGGTGTGAAAGGATACAAGCTTTGGGATCTTGTTGCACAAAAGGTAATAAAGTAGAAGTGTTATTTTAGAGAAACTAATCCTTATTTTGTTACATTGTAGCCAGAACAAAGTAAATAGGAAGATGTGATTCAATTTTCTTCTACACCTGAGAAAGTTGAATTGATTCCCAAAGCCAGAAAAGAAGTTGAGGAGAGCTCATCTAGCTCTAGATCTTTAGAAGAGGAGGAAGAACCTCCAACTCAACTTGTTTGTAGGTCTACAAGGAATAGACAACCACCTAAAATGTATGCACTTGATGATTGAAGATGTCTTTTTTCTTTGATTATTAACATGGATGAACCCAAATCTATAGAAGAAGCATTAGGTATGAATGATGCATAATCCTAGAAGATTGCTATGCAAGAAGAAATTGAATATTTGAAAAAGAATGATACATGGTATCTAGTACCATTGCCTGAAGGAAAAAAACTTGTTGGTTGCAAATGGGTGTTCAAGAAAAAAATTGGTTCAGATGGAGGTATTGAGAAGTACAAAGCAAGTTTGGTTGCAAAAGGTTACTCTAAAGTTGAGGGTGTTGATTATAGTGAGATATTCTCTGCTGTTGTAAAAATGACATCCATTAGATTTTTTCTTGCTATTGTTGATGCTTATGATTTAGAGGTTGAGAAAATGGATGCAAAAACTATTTTCCTTGATGGTGACTAGGAGGAGGATATTTATATGACACAACTAGAGCACTATGTGGTGAAAGGTAAAAGTAAATTTGTCTGTAAATTGAAGAAGTATTTTTATGGCTTAAAATAGAGTCCTAGGATTTGGTACCACAAATTTGATACATACGTGTTGAGTTTGGGATTTGAGCATTCTAAATTAGATAATTGTGTTTATTATAAAACTAATGGTGATCATTTCTTGTTTATTGCATTATATGTTCATGATATATTATTTATTGGCAAAGGGAAAGGTATGATTTCAGAACTAAAATCTCAACTTGTTGCTAAATTTGAAATGAAAGACCTTGGTGTAGAGGCTCTAGAAACGTTCTTGGGATGAAAATTAGAAGAGATACAATGAACAAAAATCTATGACTTGGCCAAAGTAAGTATGCCAATTCAATTTTATAGAGATTTAACATGCAGGATTGTAGAGCATTATATCTTTCCCTTTCTATTGGAACAAAGTTATCTATTTCATATTGTCCAACATATCCATTAGAGATGGAAGACATGAGTAGAGTGCCTTACCAGAGTGCAGTTGGAAGTTCTATGTATGTTATGGTTTGTACTAGATGAGACATTTCCCAAGCAATGGGAATTATTTCCAAATATATGTCTAATCCTGGTAGAGTTCATTGGGATGCAGTTAAAAGAGTATTCAAATATTTGTGTGGTACCTCAGATTATTCCTTGTGTTGTCATAGTAATATAACTAAAGATGATATTTCCTTTGATATTCATGGTTATGTGGATTCAGACTGGGAAAGTGATATTGATAGCAGATGATCCACCAGTGCTTATGTGTTTACAATATTGAGTGGTGTAATCAATTAGATGAATAAGCGATAGGCTATGGTTGCTTTGTCCACTACTGAAGTAGAGTATATGGAAGCTACTCATGATTGTAAAGAATCCATTTGGCTAAAGAGACTGTGTTCAGATATTAGAATAGGACAAGGTGCAGTGATAATTTATTGTGACTGTCAGAGTGTGATATGTCTAGCCAAGAACTCAAAATTTCATGCCAGGACCAACCACATTGATGTACAGTATCATTTTTTTCAAGAAATGGTTGAAGATGGTAGGGTGAGGTTGGTTAAGGTAGAGACTTTGATGAATTTTGTTGATTCTTTAACTAAGCCTATGAGCAAAAAGAAGTTTAGATGGTGTTTAGAGATTATGGGCCTTTTGGCCCCTAGCAATTAAGAGATAATGTTTACTCCCTCTCGTTGCTCTTGCAAGGTGTTTGACAAGTGGGAGATCTATTGGGAAAATGTGTATCAACCTTACAATTATATAAAGGTTATTGTTGATAGGATATATATATATATCCTAGTTACACCGATAGGCGTAATATACAATGGCAACAAGGGTGGGAGTGGGATGCGTGTGAACAATTTTTTGTTAATTTTTTTAGGAAATTCCTAAAATGGCTAAAATACATTAAATAAATGATACATTCTAAATCTAGACCATCAATTATTAGGTTTTAGATCTAATGGTGGATATTTTTTTTTTGTCTATCTTGCCCTATAAGGTAGCCCTATTTTATGACGGAATTGTGTTACGATGGTAGATGGTGATGTATACTAAGATTCTAATAGAAATTATTTTATCTTTGGATCGTTGAGTGGTGATACTCTGATGAGAAGCTTGCTCTACAAGTATATTGTAATCTTTGTGATTTCTTAACAATATATTGGGTCGCTTTTGGAGTGTGGGGTTTTTCTCCCAAAAGGGTTTTCCCCACATAAATCATTTTGTTATGGTATGCATGATATTTTTGTTTATTTCCATTTAAGTTTTTGTAACTATTAAATATCTGCAAAAGTTTTGCATTATTCTCCTCTCAAGATTAGTGTAGGAAGTTGTTCCACTGCCTTAGCTTCCTTACACATGCCCAACCTAGAAAAATGCATTGAAAATACATTGAAAAATATTAAATGGTCAACAAAAATAAAAATCATTACCACTCCCAAGAAAATTTCCAAGAATAATTTAGATTCTCATTCCTAGCAAATAGGTGTAATCTTGGAAAAAGCAATAGTCAACAGAACATGGTTGCCTATATTTTTCCTTGCTACAGTTGAGAAACCCTAATGAGTTGCCTTAACTTGTAAATCCCTAGATATCCATGCCCAAATTTCCTTTTGCATTTTAAATAATTTAACAATTTTTAAAATTGCCTCCTAAACTATCTCCCACACCAATATTTAACAACAATATAATAAGTTCCATTATATAATACATTATTTGGCCTAATATTACAATTTATTTATCAAAAACCATTTTACCCAAACCAAAAAAATAAAAATACTCTTTTTGGTTGATGCATGATTTTCATTAATTGTGGATGCTCATGTATCATGAATCTACATTTGAATTAGTTGACTATATATTCCTAAGTTACGTGGATACCTTTAAAAAAAATTAGACCCTTGTCATAATTTTTTGATAGCTCTATAATTTATTTTATTTAATCATTTTCTATTAATAATGTGCGTTAGTAAAATAAATTTGTTGGGGATGGATTAAATTAGAGTATTATAATTTTTCAATCTAGTTAATGTTTTGTGTAAAACAATAATATATTTAATTAAAATAATGAGAGAATGAAGCCAAGAATATGAGTGAGAATGGAAACAAAAAATGAAAATGAAATGTAAGAAAATAAAAGATAATTAATTTATCAAAATAAGGTACATATATAGGAATTTAAGTGATTTGAACTCTACAAATGATGGAGGGAAAATTTTCATTCTAGTTTGTAAATACCTAATAGATAATTACCTCTCCAAATACCTATGCCAACTAATCAGTGATTAACCCATAGTAAAATATTTGGCATAAATGATGGTAAATAATTTATACCAACACACCCCCTCGTTAAGAACATATTAGGTGGGAACAAAATATTGGGTTTACTGAAGTACAATGCAACTCTCACAAAGTGAGGAAAACCCTATATAAAACCACCCCTTAATAAGGATAAAAATATCTTGTCTAAAATACTAGAAGAAAAAGAAAATCCATGTGAGGAACAAGTACACCTCATAAGAGAGAAGAAGAATAACCATGCAAAACCCTCAATATACAATATCAAGTGCTTGGATAGATCACAGAACCATGTACAAACTCAAAGACTATATTATTACTCTCACACTCAACAAACTTGAAGTAGTTTCCTTAAATACTATTCTAGGTTGATAGAATAGATTGGAATGTTGGCTAGGACCAAAAATTAGCATGTTTAGTGTAAATAAATTCAACCAATAGAAATAATTAACAATCACAACCATGTCGGCTTGTGTTGTTCAAATTTATAACCAGAAGCTAGTTGTTAGGCATGTTTGAAATAAATTCATTAATCTTTGATATTTGCAGGCAATAATAGATTATAAATATTTAACTCGAGAAACCTTTAATAGCTGAATATTTTGTGATGAATGGGAATGTAGATACGTTGTTGAAAAGTATCTTAGCAAACATCACCATGAACATGTATCAATCTTTTGCAAATCGATGGAGCTACCATTAAAAATTCTTGGACATATGTTAGCATTATGTTCCCTGTATTAATTTCTCTCATCTTTCTTTTTCTTCTCACAAACAAGAAAAATATAGGCCACATGTCAAAATTCCAAGCCCCCACTATGTTCTCTCTCCTCTTTTTCTTTCTTATTTTGGATGAGTGGAACATAGCCATGTGTCAAAATTTTGATCCCTCATGGTGTTCTCTCTCCTCTTTCCCTTTCTTCTTTTAGACAAGAAGATTAGGCCATGTGTCAACATTATGAGCTTCCACACAACCTTCTCTCTTCTTTAAGGATCTATGATAGCCATCAGACCTAATGTTGAAAAATCATCCTAGACATATTTCAACCTTTCTTTGCATTGCATGACTTTTTCCTTTCTTTCCATTTCAATTTCGGGATGATAAAAAAAATTCACATTTCAACCTCATAGAACACAACTCAAATTTTTCTTACCTTTTATTTTTTCTTGTAGGCACACAAAAAACTACGACATGTCAACCTCTCATAACACCACACATCTAAAATGGGACCCACCATAGATTTTGTAAATAAGAAAACATATGACATGTGTCACATCCACACAACACACTTTCCTTTTACGCTTTCCTTTTATACATGTCAACTACCTATGATTCCATAGGAATTTCTTTCTCTCTTCTCTCTCTTTTTATGAGCTTGCAAAAGACCACCACTTGTCACCATTCTATGCAACCACAAGCCCATAAATGGGGCCTTCCATTTCTCCCATGGGTGATCAAACGTATACCATCTATCCCATTAACGTCATAAAAGAGCACCACTAAATTAAGGGCTTTAGATTTAGGTAAAATATTTTTGAACCAAGGAAGGTAGTGCATGGGGTTGATAAACCAATGATGCATAGGTACTTAAGCTATAACTTAAGAAATCAAGAACGTCTTAGGGAAATTCAGTGAAAAAATTGAAGATAAAGTGCAATCCCATACATAACACTTAGGGTTTAGGAGAATTAGGGAAAAACCATAGCAGACCATGAAACCCTAACACATGTAGTCAAGATAACATTAAAATTCCATTGTTGAATGCAAAAAGCACTCTTAGGCCATGAGAATAAACATGAACAAACCAAATCAAGTAGGAAACACTTATGCCTTAGACAATTTGCAAAAAAAGAAATGTAGATAAAGAACTAAAGGTGAGAAAAGAAATTAGGTATCAAACCATAGAAGGAGTGGAGAAAATAAGGTATCACAATCCCAACTAGCAAGGAGAATTCAGATAAATATGATATCCTATTGGGTCAGTGCAAGATCATGGGGGTCCAAAGTAGGTCCTTAAGTGGCAATGAAAATTTAGAAAAACTGAGTTAGGTAACTTGACATAAAAAATTGAATAGGTTATTAATATAATTTGAAAAATATGTAAGAAGAGAATATATATAAAATTGAATGTAGTTTCTAAGATACTAGACCTTTTCAAAAAAAAGTAAATCTATTTGGTGAAATTTTGAAATTTCAATGCACTAGTACTAAATTTTAGGAAAACAAAAAAAGGTAGGTGTATGTCTAACCAACCTAAGTACAAGAAAAAATAATATATTTTTTTAAAACTTTCAATATAAGTAGAGGACAAATGCGAGAATGTGCCACATTTTTTGCAATTGTTTTGCAAGTAAATAATTAGTTATGAATTTTTTACTAGAACTTTTAAAAAATTATATTAAAACTTGTCTGTTTCACCACCATAACTTGGTCAAAAGAAATTTAAATTCATTTTTCTTCATTTTATCCTATAGTATGGGAAGCATAGAATGTGTTTCATCTTTTGGATTCAAAAATTATGAAATTGTTTGAGAATTATAGATGTTTTTCAATCAACATATCAATCAGGACTTTAGTCATAATGCATGTAGAAAATCAATACTATTTATTTATTAAATAAAAAATAAGGCATATCTTATATTGGTGGAAAGCTAACAATTTTATCAAAAAACCCTTTTCATTTCTAAAACCTCAGAAATAGGGTTCCACCTTTTAGGAGATGGAACTTGGGTTTAGGATATATTTCACTTAGTTCATTCAAGGATACCTTAGAGATCCCAATCCATTAATAGAATGAGGGAAAGAGATCTGCAATAAGGTGTCTTAGTGTGTGATTAAAGGTATAAAGGGGGTTCACCACCAAGCTAGGGCTTTGAAAGACAAGAAATGTAAATGAGACCTAAGACTTAAACAAATGACCTAGAAATGAACTCAACACACAACAGTAAACTGAGAAAGTACAAAGGTGCACCTGGAAAGATGAATGTGCTCAGAACAAGATCTAAAATCCTGAAAATATTATTTTTAAAGCATACTAGGACTCATACACCAGGTTGGGCGATTTAGTGCCAATTTAAAGTTTTTGGGTAGAAACTAGAATCTGGCAATGGCAAGCCTAAATCCTCTAAAAGCCAAAAAAAGAGTTATACCATGACTCATACGCCACAAGTGGCGTATTAGTATCATTTTTCTTTTTTTGGAAAGTTAATATCTAAATCTATTCTCCTATCTCTGCTCTGCCTTCTAAACCTATTTTTTGGATCTAAACCTATTACAAGACCCACAAAATAAATTATTGCGTTAATTTGCTTATGGGGGGTTTTCCTTGGTCAAACCCCTAGTTTGGTAATTAAACCTTGATAAAAATGATAGATATTGAAAGTAAATGTGAGTGCAAGCCCTAATCTTAAGTGCATATAATATTAGGAGATCTAAAATACAATGAAACCTTATTCTAATGTATTAGAATAAGATGCATGAGTGAAGCATAAAGATGATGACTCACTTTGGGGGATCTCTAATCACCCTAATAAGTCATAATAATGTATATACCTTTCTTTAGGATGAAAATAAAATGATAATGGAGGATGGAACCACTTAGGAAACAAGTCATTAGGCTAGGCTTGATGGCTAGTTGCATCTCCCCAACTTAGGATCCATCATGATTTGCTATACACAACCATCATCAATCCTTGAAAATGCTATATATTGAATGAAAGTGAGCTTGAAGACCCACAAAAATACTATAATGTTGCTCCAAGACATCAAATTTGCTTGCTAAATTCTCTTGAATGCTCTTGTGAAAGTATTCCTAAGTGCTTACGAATGCTTATAACTTGAATTACTTTTCTAGATGAAAATAACGATTTGAAACCCTTTTTATATAGGAACTTCATCCAATTTACCTTTTATTAGATCCCAAATGTTGACATCAACCAAAAATTTCAATTGAAAACCTTAATTTCCCACTCAAACCCTAAAAAGGGGCCACACGAGACTCATACACCCAAGATGGCATATGAGTCCCACCCTGGCTTTCGAGGTGAAAAAATGTCAGGCTGTTAGAAAATTGAATTCCTTTGTTGATTTTGTTGGGATTTTAGTCAAAATAAGCCTTGAGATCTGAAATAAATGGTCTTAGGGTCCTATTATTGATGATTTAAAGTGTCAAGAATGTAGGGGTACTAAAATAGGTCCAAATAAAGTGTGAAATTGTACCATCTCAAAGAAGAGTGTACAATTTTCTACACTGCATTTAGCCACCGCTTTAGTGCCCATATGACGCTACATGCATATGAAAGCTAAAGGAATTCAAATAGAAAACTTCATTTCATAAAAGGATACTCATATGGATTCATTTGTGAGCATGGGAGAATGAAGCCCCCACTGTAGCTATATACAAAACCACAATGTTAGGAACTGCATCCTGTAAAACCAATTCATTAGTCATTCCAAAATTCCTCTTATCTAACTTCTTCACGGAATCAAATTTGAGGGTAGATGTATGCCCCCCCCTTGATTTTTCTTGCTTTATGGAGGTGGAATCAAGGTAGCAGTCTAGCTGCATCAAATTACGTGTCATATCATAGGGTATTTCCAAGTATCATACCACATAATGATAGATGTTTGATGAGAATGAGATCGGAATAATCAATCTAACACAACAAATGACATAAAAAAATAGAGCTCTCTAGCCCCCAATATGCGAGTTTGAATGAAAAAGCACTTTTAACCCTAATATGAAAATGGCCTAATTTAAACATATATAAGAGTAAAAAGTGAAGTAATTTGTAATCATTTTGTCTTTCACCTTATTGTAGTTTTATTTCGATGGAGAGTGAGAGATAAAAATGAGCATTTGAGCGTGCGTGCCTCCAAGACTTGATAGCCTACATGAGGAGGTAGCAGGAGGTGACCTTAAGCATCCTATGAGTGTATTTTTCTCTACCTTAGCCTTTTTTTCATGCATTTATTTTATGTTTTTACGTATTTCTAGATAGATTTAGAACCTTGGAAGAAAAATTTGCAAAGTGTCCATTTTTTTCAAAAAGAGTCCCACTTTTTTGCAAAGTGTCTTGTTTCTTTGTGAAGTGTCCTAGAAATGGAAGAAAGTGTCTAGGACCCTTAGAAAATTGCCCTAGAGAAACTTTACCACATTTTTTGACTATTGATGTATAGATTTAAGGTTTTAGAGTTCTCATAGGTGATATTTTTTCTTTTTTATTAGACTCCTATACGATCACAATAGTGTCTCAGTGGAAAAGTATTATGTCACTCACAAGACCTCCTCACGACACTATTCATGGAGGATGGACAAACCTTGCAAGCCACTAGATTATATTGGGTGTATCTCATGCCACCGATGAGACACCATGATGCCATGTTAATGGAATTAGTAGAGAGATGGGATGTAGAGACCTGCACCTTTCGGCTCCCAATCAACAAGATGATGATCACTCTGGAGGATGTACATCACATCCTTCAAGTTCCTATTTGAGGTGAAAGATTCCATTTCATAGAGGACCATATATATAGGTAGATGGGAGAAAATATAGGGTACTGCCTTGGAGGAATAGTTCAAGATGAGATCATGGGGCCATGTATTGAGATATAGTGGCTACTATGTGGATGATTGCCGATTTTGAGATGGATCATGATATTCATTGTAGCACTAGTACTGGTCCTAGATAGCTAGGGAGCATGCCTAGATGGAGGCCTAGTTCATATGATATGGGAGATGGAGCATTAGTAGACCGTCTATGCATAGGGTCATAACATTCTTGCACATATGTACTATGATCTTGGATGGTTTGTGTATCATGAGGTTGAGAGCATGTTGTATTGTACACTTCTACAGGTTTGGTGCCTAAAGCATGTCACATGCACCAGGCTGATAGGATTTTCATCTATATACACCTTGGGATATCCACATTCCTTTAGTTATCCACTGAGGCAAGCATGGCAGTACGAAGATTTGTACTTTTGGAGAGACAGATTTGACTACTTGGATCAAGAGGATATCCTTTGGAGACCTTACTAGCTAATACCACAGTGACAAGATGAGACCTAACAGTTGAGGAGGATGCAGATGGATAGATTTCTACTAGGGAGGCATGATTACATAGTAATCTACCATTTTACTATGATCATGTCATGAGATAGTTCAGACAGGTATAGGTGCCACTAGTAGCACAACCATCCTACCGGTGATTAGTGTGGAGTTCCCAGAGGCCAGGAGATACAAGACGACTGATAGAGGAAGATTTTCTACCTAGTGACTTAGATGACTCAGATCTCAACATGCTCTAATATCTGATGCTGATGACATCGGTGCTACAGATGAATTTGAGGAGTGGTGGGCCATAGCATGACTAGCTCTAGTATTTTCTATGGAATAGCCTATAGATTTTGTGGGGCCTCTTCTAGATCAGAGGGATGAGGAGGAGGAGGTAAGTGAGGATACAGGGATCAAGGTTACAAACCTATTTTCAAATGAGGTAAAGGAGGACTACGATGAGGAGGTAGCCTCAAACTATGAGGAGGAGGATGAGGATGAGAAGAAGGATGAGGATGAGGATGAGGAGGAGGAGGGCCAGCTAATGGGAGAGGGAAGTGACATAGTAGAGGAAATTCCAATTTCCCACAAGTGGAGAGATTCAACTCCAACCCGTGTTACTGATCATAGTCAGTAGCTGCAACATGCACCAACACTTATGAGCATGGAGAGGCTAGCACATCTTTTGTTCCTCCTGCACAGGATGAGGTTGTTTCTACATAGCTAGATAGAGATCTAGGTGATAACATATTATTTATGATTATTCTTATGCTTTCATAATTATTCTTTTGATTTATATATGTATATATCATGATGTGTAATAATTATCCTTATGATTTCTATCTTTCCAGGTCTATGAGAGACTTGCATGATCTCTACCAATAGGCAGCAACAAAGATATTTCAGTCTTAGATCGGGCTATTGGAATAGACTATGTGCCCCCATCTATCATGGAGCAACACCTAGATTTGTTTGAGGCTTATGTTAGATTGAGAGTAGTATATGTGGGTGCTACTAGGCACGTTGATCAAGCCAAGGTTACATATGAAGAGTTGTAGTCATCTCTAGTTCTAGTGGAGGTTGAGAGATATCATGCAAAGATTTCCAAGCTACAAGTGGATAGAGACGGCATAGAACGAGAGCACCTAGAGGCCATTGCATGGGAGACCATGGTTGTTGGATGAACAAAGGGCCTATACTATGCACTAGATTCTCTTATTAGTTCATTATCACATATTATCGTCTCTTGACAGACTGTCTCTCGATGGCTGTGATCACTAGGTTCTGAGGTAGTTGGTAGCCACAGGCCACACTAGCATTGTATATTTTATGACATGTACTAAAACTTTGTGATATATATGATCTTTTATGTTTTCTTGTTTATGCTTATATGTTTAAGTTAGATGACAATATGATTTATCAAATAATCTTTATAAGAATATCTAATAAATGTCTCCATGATCTAACATGTTTTATGTGATCTAATTAAAACTATCCTAGTTTCTTTTAGATGCAACATTATGATTAAGTATGTTATATTCAATTAAATGCACCTATGATCTAATTAAAGAACATTAAATGCGTATAAGGATCTAATCTAACACAACATAAAAGATTAAATTGAATAGTATGAAACCTAAAGTAACCACCTAAAATTAATTTAAATAATTACTTTAGTATTCAAGACACACAAATGAGAGAGAATATATAGTGCCATCTACCAACTCTAACACCACTAATTTATCATTCACACTATTCAAGAAGATTATATATAGTACTAACACAAATGGATGGAATTAATAGGTTCTTTAAGATGTGTTTCATCCATTTCTATTAACGTGTATTCTCCAAACCCATAACTTTCATTGACTATGTAAGGTCCTAACCAATTAGGGTTGAATTTTCCTTTTTTGTTGGTGACGGCATTGACATTACGTTGATTCTCGAATAGTACCAAATAACCCTTAGTAAATGCATGAGGGATGATGTGATCATTGTAACTACATTGCAATTTTTTGGAATAAGCTCAGATATTCTCAAGAGTGTTAATGTGTCATTCATCAAGCATTTCAAGATGATACAATCATTATTCTTTATAAGTATTGTCATCAATAAGTCCTTCAAGAGTGATTCTTAATGAAGGAATCTCTAACTCCAAGGGCATTATCACCTTGGTACCATATACAAGGTTATAAGGAGTGTTTCTAGTTGATATTCTAATACTAGTTTGATAAGCCCATAATGCGTATGTTAACTATTTTTTCCAATCCCTATTATGTTTGCTTACTATTTTCCTTAAGATTTCTTCTAGAGTCTTATTAGTTGATTATGCTTGACCATTAGATTGTGGGTAGTAGGGTATTGAAAAATGATGTTGGATGTTAATTTTTTCTAATAACTTCTTCACATCATTATTCTTAAATGCTGTCCCATCAACTAAAACTAATGTGGAAGGAAGTCCAAAGCAAGAAATAATGTGTTCCAATACAAAACAACATATTACATCAACAGTTGTTGAACGAAGGGGTATGGCTTCTACCCATTTTGTGAAATAATCTATTGCGGTAATTATAATGGTATGTCCAGTGGAAGAATGAGGTGAAATCTTTCCAATTAGATTTAGATGCCATACTAAGAATGGCCAAATAGGAGCTTGGGCACAAAGCTCAGAAGCGGAAGCATGAATCAAATTGCTATTTTCTTGACACTTGTGACATTTATTAATTTATTCAAAGCAATCTTTTTCCATATATATCTCCATTGATTCTTAATCAAATTGATATGTTCTTGAAACTTGTGACATTTATTAATGTATTCACTAGAGCTTTCTATGATGTTCCATAACACTTCTTCGACCGTATCTTTGATTGATGGTTTCATAATTGTATGGACATTAAATGTGAAATATTTTAAAGGATCTTGAGGGGATATAAGGGAATCCACACTTTCCATTGCATCCACATGTTGATTATATTTTGTGGGATGTTATCAATGGTGTATGAATCAAAGGTGTTTAACTGAGTCATCATGAGATCCTTATATTTTGATAATTTATATCATGCTTTGTTTGATACGTTCCATTTATTTTCTTAATGAATAATTGTGAATCACCAAATATATTAATGTCTTGGGCTCCCAAAGTTAAAGTGACCTGTAATCTAGCAATTAACACTTCATACTATACAGTGTTGTTTGTGCATAGAGAGTTTAAGCAATAGGACAATGGAATGGGACTTCCTGCAAGTGGGACTATTATAATCTCTGTGTCGAGCCCTATTCTACATGTAGAGCTTTCAAAGTATAACTCTCATGTCTTAGTTTCAATCATCAACAGATTATCGTCAAGGAATAAATCATGATTAGCTAATGCGAGGGGAGAGGGAGTGTTAGCTAACTAGTTGATCAAGGCTTTTCCTTTAATTTCCTTTCACGAAACAAATTTAAGGTCAAACTTAGTTAATAACATAACCCATTTAGCTAAATGTCTAGATAAATCCCTTTTAGCAAAAAGATGTTTTAAAGCATTAAATTTCTTCATCACATGTATTTTTACGTTTAGTAAGTAATTTCTCAATTTACTAGTAGTGAATACAAGATCCAAACATTTTTTTTATATCATTTTGTATCATGTTTCATAATCAATCAGAGTGCAACTAATGTAATAAATAGGATGTTCTTTACCTTTTTCGTCTTGTTGAGCTAACAATGCTGCAAGAGCATGGGCTAATGTTATTGTATAAAGGATGAATGATTTTTCTTGCATAGTGAGTTGTCAAATAGGTGGAGTACCAAGGTAATCTTTCAAACTTTCAAAAGCCTATTTAAAATCTTTATTCCAGTTAAACTAAACCTCTTCTTAAGAAGAGATGTAAAGGGTAATATTCGGTCCGCTAGGGATGCTACAAAATGATGGATAGCCTGAATTCTTCCTTGTGTAGTGTAGTATAATGCATTCCCTTGTATTTCCACACTTGTTTGGACCCGCCTTGCTTTATTTATGGTTCTTTATGGCTTAATTGGTCCTATTTTGCATCCACAAGTGGGTGCTACCACAATACTGTGTCTCACTTTTGGGATGTGCTAATTTTTTCCTAAAATCACTATTTTAGAAAAAAAAAAGATTTAAGTCTTGAAAGGCTCCATCTATAGGGTTTTAATTGAAGAGTGATAAATATTACCTCCTTAGATCAAACCCCCTTGGACAGAAACCCTATAGTATTAAATCATACCCACAATGGAGTCTCCTTCACAACTATCAAAATGCTGGCAAAAAAACCACTTTTTCTTTACCTTTTGAGGGATTAAATAACCTCATTAAAAAATTATACTTTTCCATATTGTAGCCCTTAAAACTAGCTTTCCAACAAGTATAGGTTTGATATATTTTCATTTTAATATCATGTATTTAATTTTAAATTTTTACTAAACATAGGTTTTTCTTTGAACATTAAACTCTTTGTTGTGCAGAGGTGGAAAAATAGCAAACCATTGTAAGAAAAATTAAAAAAATACCCATTCCCTAGATATTGATTTCCTTTTTTCAACCAAAAAAGAAAAAGATGGATTTCGATATATACACAAAAAGTTAGGTTTGTACGACACACACATATGTCCAAATTATAGTTACACTGACTTCAAAAATGAATTTAAAAAAAAAATGTACCAAAAAATTATGAAAAAATATCCTTTCCCTAGATATTGATGTTGAGAATCTATATTCCAAAAATTACAATTTAATACTTTATAGAAAAAACGTTATGTTGTACAACACAAAAGTTACTTTTTGAAAATGTTGTTTTCTATCTAAAACTAGTTATTAAAGGAGATGTCGAAAGATTCATGATTTATTTCAAAAAAATTGAAAAAAAATATTTTTTAGAATTTGCACACAAATTGCCACAAATCACTAGTTCACAACATATTCAAATTCTTTATGGTTTAGTTATGGGTTTCACAAGATGAATATTCAGTTAAAAATATTGATGTAAATGTCCATCTTGGGCAAAAAGTGAGACACAGTATTGTGATTTCACCCAACCATAATAAACTATATATTTTTATGGAAAATCCTGACAAACATCAAAAGATAAATGATCATTTAATGAGTATGTCTATGTGTCCTTGATTTGTGGACTAGGACTAAAACACCACCTAGGGCGTCTTTGTCCTCCATGGGTCTTGGGACCCTGATATTCAATGTACCTGAAAAGGTCCCTTTTTAGAGTTTGTGCCCTGATATTTGAGCCTTGGGACTAAGACGCCGCCTAGGGAATCTTAGTCCTCCTTGGCTTATTTTTGGGATTCAATTTCAAATTCTTGCAAAATTTAGCCTCCTTTAATTCATGATTTCATGTGTCATCTTGTGGTGTAATTTTGGGGTATTAAACATGAATAAGTATAAATACAAGGTTCCTCCACTCATTTTCATAACAACCATTCAAGTATTCATTCCGAAGGAAATTTTATGCATTCAAGAGAAATTCATCAAGCATTTGGAGCCATCATCAAGATTCAAAATCATGTCAAGGGTTTATTGTCAAGGGTTTATGCATTCATTCATGTTGTTGAGCCAAGATTGTCAATGTACAATTGAAGATCCATTTGCAACCATTGGTCACATTATATGCAAGGATCCAAGATCTACATTATTCATGGCCACTACATGGTAGATTGTATATTTTCTTCACAAGACATCATAGAAGGTGATATCATTTGCATATTTCATGTTTCATGCTTCATTTCATCATTTGGTTTAATTACCTACAAGGGGTTTGACCAAGGAAAAATCCCATTTACTAACAAATCAACAATTTTTCCTCTGTTTTATGTTTTTGTTCGCAGATTTAGCTTGAAGTCTTGAAGATCATTTGGAGTGAAAAGTTGTTAAAGTTGCAAAATTGCATTGCAAAGTTGTCATCTTCATGGAAACTCGCCTACAGGTTGAATCTAGAAGTTTTAGAACTTGAGATCGGTCAGAAAGCAAGTGTAGACCTTGGAGCTCAAGATCACATTCAGAGTTTTCAAAAATTGATAATGGGACTAATATGCCACCTTGGGCATCTTAGTCATCCAAAGCATATTTTTTAGAGATTCCTTCAGATTGGGTTCCGACATCCGAAGACTCTGCATTTTCCTCAAAAAACAATAGTGGGAGTAATATGCCATCATGGGCATCTTAGTCCTCCATAGCACTTTTTGGCAGCTTCTTCACATTTCCAGAATCCTCACAACATCTCCAGACTTCCTAGGTACACACATCCTACCCTGTTTTTGAATAATTTCATTATTTGCACTCTTCATTTAGCTTGCATAACTAGGGTTTGTAGGTTGAATGTTTGTTTTCCTTTTCCAAGTATTTGCTTGGTGGTGAACCCATTTAAAGCTAAAAGAACCCCCTCCTAGGTCCTCCTCATTGGGAATTGACTCACCTTGTGAGGTTGTCAATCAACCCAATTGGGACTCCTAGGACATTATTGAGTGATTTGCTCGAGAAAGAGTGATATTCATATATCCATTTTTCAACCAATCAATTGATTTAGGCTAGAATTTTTACATGTATTTGAAAAAGTATTATGAAAGATAAAATAAAATAAAAATCTCATGTTGGCTGGTATTTTTGTAAAATTCCTTCTCAAAGGAGATAGGATATTAAATACACATATTTAAATCATTATCCTAAATCCTATAACTAATTTAAAATATCTAAGGAACATTTTATAAAAAAAAAATTTAAAATCTCAACATGGATATTGGCTAACTAAGTGTTTGTCAAACCTTTCTAACCTTTATTTTTTTCAAAAATAACCGGCTTAATTGAGAAGTCATTTCTTGCTGCAAGAAAATACAGATAAAATGGAAACATATTTCACATAAACATTATTTTGATTGTTGATATATAAAAACAATATTAATCATGAAGAAATAGAAATATAGTTTCCTGTTTTTATTGAATCTTTGTGATCTATAAAAATGTGCTATGAATTCAAGAGTAAATAAAAAAGTTGATGTTGGAGTTCAATTTCCTTTCTTGATCATTAAATTATAGGGAGACACCCCATGTGTTGTTAGTTGAGTATTCTACAATTATTTTGGCATGATTTTTTATATATTATTTCTTATGGATTATTCAAAATTTCTCACCACCTAATATTCATGATTTAGCTATGATATTTGATTGAAAAGATCCTTACACAAGGAAGAAGAATTTTTTTTTTTTTGAATCTTATATTTGATATAGTTGATTTGTCGAGTGAAAACTAGTAAGACTTAACAAGTCATGTAATTCTTTATCTTTACTTATGTTTTAGATTATAGAATAGACAAGATACTATTGTTTTGTGTTGACCTTTGTATTTATTAATATTATAAATTAGTGGTAAAATCAGTGTAAAAATATTGTTATTTTATACTTTGATTAAATTTGAATATATGATTGTTTGATAATACCTTGGATCCACATTCTAAATATTATAATCTATTTACAATTTACACTAATGTCATTCCACCCAACTTGCTTTTCAAATGGATATTGTTCAAACATAACTAGATATAAACATACACATATAAAAATAAAGATTTTTGAGGTTATACTTTAGATGACCATAAGTCTTATGTAGAATCATAATTCACCCATGAATCACTTGAAATTATCAAATCTAGAATAATACTCCACTTGGAATATAGATTGATATGCATTTGTGTTGACATTTATATTTATAATCATTATAATTTTGTGGTGCAATTGTTATAAATATATTAATATTTTATACTTTTGATTACTGTGAGATAATTGTTTAGTAATACTTTAGATGCGTATTTTTAATGTTATAATCTAATATAAATTTGAAGTTACATGATTCTATTTCATTCACTTTGAAAATGAATATTGTTGAATATCACTAAATACAAATTTATAAATGTACAAACAATAATTTTTTAAATTATATTTTGGATGATCAGAAGCATCATCTGGTCACAATTCATAGTGATTGATGTAAAATTTAAAAAGTCTAGATAAAAGAACACTTGTCATAATGAGCCACATACAAAATAGTATAATTACTTGAATAATATTTCACTTCTAATGATGGACCAATATAATTACTTGTAATAATATACCAGTTGGAATATCTAGGCTAATATAAGTCTGTGCTGACCTTTACATTTATAAATATTATAATTTACTAACACAATTATTACAAAATATTAATATTTAATGCTTTTGATTAATTTGAGATAGTGATTTAATAATACTTTCGGTGCAGATTTATATATTACAATCTAATGTCATTTTACATTAATATAATTCTTTGACTATTAATATAGTTAAAATATCACCAAATGTAATCTTATAAATATTTTTAAATTATGTTTTGGATGACCACAAACCTTATATAGCCACAAGCCACATTTCACATTGATTGATCTAAAGTTATAAATGCTAGAATAATACACCACTTGTAATTATATACCACATGCCCAACAGTAGAACTACTAAAATAATACTCCACTTGGAATGATAAACCAAATGGACATGACTAAGAAACAGTGGGACAATTCTCTACTTGGAATAATAAGTCACATGATACCTTCCATCATATGATCTTGATTCTGAAAAAAGTAACAGTATTCCAAGACAAAATCTATACTATTTCTGAACAGTTAACAACAGAGACTACCCATTGCCAAAAAATTCAAGTTGTGGGGGATAGTTATTTGGATTCTACGCCAAGTATATTGAAGAAACACAGAACTCGTGACCTAAAAGATCCATAGACAATGATCCAGCTTGAATAAGACAAAGTTGGAAGCTTGTTTCTTCTCTTCAGACCAGGCAGTAATGTATAATCGCTTGTTTGTTTTGTTGAAGAAAATACTCTGAAGTTTAGACTGAAAGTTCAGATTGGGATTTACTATTCCCCACTTGTTTCTTTTTCAAAAGAAAGTAGTCCCCACTTTCAATTTAATCAGTGTGCTTTCCTATGAGCAAAAATCATAGGGAGTAAATTCATCTCGTGGCCAATATTCTAGTGCATATTTGATTAGAGGAGAACGTCCTCTGTTTTCAAGCTTGTATGAACGGGAGGTTTTCTTTGAATCCAAGCAATTGAGTTGGCTTCAAATTCAATTCACTCGGTAGCTTGTCAATTTCAGCTGGGTAGAGACGACTCTCTCACTGTATTCTTAGACAGCCAGTTTTAAACAGGTGAAGAAGTATAATTTAAACAAATTAAGGAATAATCCTCAGGTTACATAAGCACAATTCACTGTGAATTATTTTATTAATAAAATAAGAAATTAATTCAAAACGGTTTTAGAGAAATTGGGTATATTTTGATATTGTGAGTTGTATCTTATAATTTATTAAATAGACGAGATAAAATATCAGATATATCAGAAGTGTGATTTGAAATGTTAATCAAATTAAGTCACATAAGTTTTATAGAAGTTCTCTATTCTAATATATTTGACTATGAAAATATCATTTATAAGAAACCAATTTCAAATAGCTAGTATTTTCAATTATATACTATAAGGGATAAAAGTGCATAATGTTCCCTTTTATTTCATCATTTTATTGTTACTTTTGATACTCTCATAATGCTCAAATTATTTTATTTTGTGGAGAAACTAGTCCTATCCGTACACCTATTAACCAACCAACTACTATTAGTACCTAACTATTTATACCAATCATACCATCCAGCATTCCTTCACCTTGGACTATATTGTAGGCTTGACCTTTTTCTCTCTCCTTCAAATATCTTTTTGTCACTCTTGGAGCTAATATATTCATAATTTGATCATTATGTGTCTCTATACACACCAAAATCCCTCGAGTTTAGAATTTACAATCTTATTTTTTAGAGCCCTAGGTCATTAATGTGAACATGATTGTATAATTGTAAAATCATTATTAAAAATATTTTGTAGCATCATTATAGCAATACCTCACCACACACATCAATATTGACACTATAGGCATCACATTATGTTCTTGGTCTATCTTTGATATTAAATCATTGCTAAAGGTGTTTGACTTGTTGTCAAGAAAGTCATAAAATGGCTTGCTCCACATAATAGATCTACGTGGAATTTTTAACACCACTGTTGTTTTCACATAGCAACAAGAAAAGGTGAGTGAATTTAAAATACATATAGAAAAATGAGATAAATCTATACTGGTAACAAAGAACCATGCTAATAAGACAATATGATGTAACATAGACCAAACTACATGCATGGATTCATCCTAATTGCAAGAAAATTTACACTTTCTCTCTTTGATATTAAATCACCATTTCATCATTATATTCAAACCTTTTTTATTTCAATACGTCAACCAACCAAAGAGTAAAATTGGTTGTTGAATGTAAATAGCTTACCACCATCTTCTACCCTTTTCATCATTGGCATTTATTATTGTAAATCTTGATCTAGGTTTGGTTATATATTTATTAATTAGCACTCAATTAGAACTGTAGACATCTAAATTTGGACACTTAATTTATCCAAATTCATCCCCTTTCGTCTTATTTTCGTTAATTAAGTAATACTGCTATTATTTAATTAATATCTTTAATTCTGCCAAATCCCTAAGGTATTTAATCAGTAATACCTTATCTCTTTAATCCTCCTTTAAATAGAGTAAATTAAATAAATATATTTATTTATTTACGTCCCTTATATAATATCACATCCTCCATTATTTTATCTAATCCTTTGAAATCCCTTCTTCTATTATCATTAGGATGTACATGCCTAATCCCTTGATTAGGATGTGTCACATCCTCAACTTTTTACCAAGTTGGCCTCTAATCTCTCTTTCCAGCCACCTAACCTTCCTCTCTTATCCAGCCAAACGTCTAATCACTTGCCTAGTCAACTCTTCCCATCCCCAAAGGAATTTTTAATTCCTTTTGTCTTCCCAAAGTCCTTTGAGAAATTTTTAATTCCACTCTCATATTTCAAGGAATATTAAATTCCTTTTCTTTTCCCCATGTCCTTTTTATGTGTCCCTTATATCTCAATCTTATTAAGGCTTTCCTCTCCTTTTTGAGCCAGGCCTCCCACTTCCCCATGTGAATTTTAAGATTCACCTTTTAATCCCAAGGCGGCACTCAAGGAATTTTTAATTCCTTCACTTCTTCCACATGTCCTTCACTTGTGCTATTCTTTCCCATCTCTCCATGAGAATATTTGAGGAATTTTTAATTCCTCACATGTCCTCTCACCCACATAGGGACAAGGACCTCCTTTATGAGGAGATCTTTTCCAATCCCAAGGTACTTTGTACCCCCTCCATGTCATGTACTTCTCCTTCCACCTCATGTCCACTTCACCTTTTAGGGCTATATCACATGCCACATGTCAAGATGTGAGGGCTTGTGAGTTCTCAACTCACCTTAGCCCTACATCTTGATATTTGGTGGCTCAATCTTAGCCATCCATCTCTTCTAGGAATTCTCAAAATTCCTATAAATACCCCCTCTTTTCTCTCATTTTGGGAGAGATCATTTTGCTAGCCAAACTCTTGCAATTTTATTTCTCAATCTACACTTAGCCATTTTCATGTTTTTATCCATTTCCATCCATCTTCACATCATCATCTAGTTTTTACATCTTGCCATCCAAGGTGCATACACATCAAAGATCGAAGGGCCAACCAAAGGATCGATTCGACACAAGGTATAAAATTCCATTTGTTGCTTTTATTATGTGTTGATTCTAATCTTGAGGCATAGGTTGTTTTGGTGTTTATTTGCATTTTTAGTTTGCTGCTCATTTTCTAACGCTTATATTCGACCTATCACATTTCTGGCACGCCCGGTGGGACCCACAAACGAGTCTTTTTATTTCACATTTGCTATTTTTTTCTTTCCCTGCAAAGTGGTGGACCTGTCCCTATAAAGTGGCAGACCTGTCTTTACAAAGTGGCGGACCTGTCCTTATGCAGTGGCGGATTTGACCTTCTGCTCTTTCTTTCTGGGGACGCCATTTCCACATTGTTTGTTCGATTGACTCTGTTCAAAGGCAGTTCTTATTTTTTCGTGCTCTTTCCAACGATATATAACACTTGATACTTTTGAGAAGTTGGCCGAGGCACCTTTTTTTCTCCGGTGGCGGACCTATCCTCATAAAGTGGTAGACCTGTCCTCATAGAGTGGCGGACCTGTCCTCACAAAGTGGCGGACCTGTCCCTGCAGAGTGGTGAACCTGTCCTCACAGAGTGGCAGACCTGTCCTTATAGAGTGGCTGACCTGTCCTCACAGAGTG